>JAUJPP010000007.1:23013556-23030955 GCA_030562195.1 Nipponacmea schrenckii | reverse complement strand
GTTCTGAGGGATAGCATTCCACTCCTGAACAAAGGCAACCTCATGTTCCTGGATGTTGTCTATCTGGCGTCGACGTGAAAGACGTCCAATTTCATCCCATTAGTGCTCAATAGGGGAGAGGTCGGTTGACAGAGCTGGCCACTGAAGTAGGGGATGTTCTGCTGTGCAAGTTATTGCAGTGTGTGCTCTAGCGTTGTCCATTGTAGACACTGGTTTCGGTGACAATCCGTCAATATGGGGCCGAAATAAGGATATCGTGCATGCAGGATACAGATTGCAGACTTGGACTTGAGCATCCGTTCTAGTCACTGGTAGTGTTCGCTCTCGGGCATGATCCAGTACGGTCTGACGGTCCTGACGTGCCGTTGTCACACGTTGTTGACCCGGTCGACGACGGTCCCAAGTCCCCCCGTTTGCAGAAACCTTTGATGGAGTCTTGCGATCGTTGTGTGTGTGCAGTGTAGTCGTCTGGCAATTTCCCTGGTGCTCGCGCCATTTTCAAGCTACCAATGGCACATTCCCGTTCAGGGGCTGTAAGTCACATTGGTGTTGGCGTTTCACAAGTGTCAGTGAAGAAGTGAAATTTTATTTGGATTCATGCTTTTAAAGGTAATGTTTGCACAATCCAGAGTGAAATTCATTTTTTCCCATGGTGTGCGTGCAAAATGTTGCATTTTTGCGAAAAAATGCCTAGCGTTACAGTTAAAATGAAATTCTTGCATTTCTTGCACCTGGCATTGAAGTTTATTTGAACTTAAATATTGACTTTTTCAAGTGGTGCGTTTTCAAGTGTACTCAGTATAAATTATAAATCAGTAATCGCAAAAACTCAAAGGACCCCCAGATTTGTGCCTACCACTTTAACTAATGGAAAAGCCATAAACATAATGTCACGTGACCTGAAGGAATTCCCTTTGGTTTACTGTGTTAACGCCTGCGCGCCACTTGCAAATAGGCATACTTAAAAGTGGGCGTATCTTGAATGGCAACCACTTGTTGTTTTATGAAGAAAATAGAAAACAAAGCCACAATAAAGAGCTCCTTTAAGTGTCTAGTTTAATCACATTTTGTAGAGTTTGTTAATGTCTATATCAGGTTTTACTAATAAGTAATGCTCTGTGACAAGTACATGTTCTAATCAGATTAAAGTTGCATTTTATATTAGCCTCCATTAGTGAACATCAATATCTTTCACTACATTAGACAAGTTCAAGTTAACAGGAAAATCACAAATCCATATTAAAGGTGATATCTGTCCATTATAACAGTGTTAATGGTGTCTACATCCAGACATGATGTGACTTAAACTACTATAATTTTTTTCTCTTGAAGCTTTTCTTCGATTAATAAATTTTTAATTTTTTAGGAAATAACCCATTGTAACTTATTTGGAAAATACTAAGGGAGGATATATTTGTCGAAATAAGTAATCAAAAGTTCCACAGGCTTCTATTATTTAAAAATGAAGATTACAGAAATTAGCATCGATCTGAACAATCAGACTATATTTTATATTTATTTGAATGTTGTTATATACTCGGATATTCAATAATTAGAGAAAAATTCATGGATACCCATTTACTAAATGATAAATTTATGATGTTTCTTTGATACGCGAATACCTGTGTAATGGTACTATCAACTTTATCTTTATAACAATGTGTGTAAATGCAAATATTGTAGTAAAAATATGATTGAATTAGCTACTTCTCTAAATATCTGTATTCATGCTGATGTAACTTTCAGTTAACTATACCACTTTGCAGAATAAAAATATGACAGCTGTACAGTTTTTGAAAGTCAAATAAAAAAGATCAGGGCTATGTCATGATCCATTCTTAAATGGAAATATATAACAGTAAGAACAACTAGAACTGTGAACCGTACTGAATGTGGCAAACAACCCCTATGGGGCCACTTGATACAAGGTCATGTGATATAGCCTTTTGAATTTTTAAACACTCAAAACAATCTTTTTAACAACCATTATAAGCATATGTATGGGCATTTTACTTGAAAATTATTAAAGTAATTGATGGTCGAGGTCACTTGATATAGCCTTTTGAATTTTTGTAATAACTACAGTACAGCAACTTTATAACTTATCTTCGTCGCCGGCGACGGTCTGCAGTTCGTCGGCAAAATAAGCTCAGACGGTCGCCAGTTCGTCGGCAGTTCGTCGGCAGACGGTCGCCAGTTCGTCGCCAGTTCGTCGGCGACGGTCTGCAGACGGTCGCCAGTTTGTCGCCAGTTCGTCGCCGAATATTTGACGACCGTCGTCAAAATTTCTATGATCTTTGTGTACATCATGACGTCAAGACTTTGCTTGACAACAGACTAGTTTCTAAATATAGCTACATGTATTGTAGGTCTACAACGCAACTTTCTTTTTTTTTCTACCAACAATGGTTCAGAAACTTTAAATATTACTTTTCATATTTTTCACAATTGCATTCTAATGATCGGTAACTAGTCTACGAAAGACATTTCCCTGGTCAGCCTGATTAACAAGGAACATTGCTTTACCTCACAATGTCATTCAAATCGACCTTAGCATTAATTATTGAGATTGTTTCAATTGTGAAAATAATATATCCATGAAAACAAGGGGGATATGGTTGTACTTTCGTTTATAAAGTGTATGCAGCAAGATAGGTACGAAGAATATTAACGAAAAAAGAGCTAGACTGATGACTGCATGGATCATCGTGTCCGGACCACGCCCGTCGCCCAAATCCTTGTATCTTCGTCGTAATGCTACGAGGAAGTAGGCGTGATTAGGCCACGATGTGTAGGGATTTATATATGAATTTATTAGCCTATGATTCATAAAATAATATTGATGACAAGAGAAGCCTAAAATCATGTCCCCACTCACCCTGAAACTAAATAGACTAGGCCTATTTCATTAGTTGGAAGTTAATTTTTCAGAATGATCATCTTGCTTCGATACTAGAATGATCTCTTTTGGTGAATAAAATAAATTTATTGTCACATTCTGCATATCAGTTCACCTTCACAAAGAGAAATATTGTCAAACTGAGCTTGCTATTCGTTCTGATATTTTACCGTAGGTCAACTCATAAAAAGCGTTTCCGGATAACCGATGTTGAAATTCTAACCGGTTGCCCGTGAAATCCTAGTATTAGTGGTTACTATTACACCTGAACAAATTCCGATATCAGAACCTGAGACTGGATTCATTACAACGTTAGTAGTGATAATCCTATTTCAATATGGTGACCAAAGAACTTAAAGGTAGTGCTTGGATTGACGCTTTCAAACGAAACTAAGCCCAAATGTATCTTGGCACGCAGTTACGAAGAAGTAGGCGTGGTTTCTCAAAACGTCAATCCCGGCATCGTTGTTTTACCATTGGATGATGAAAATAGAACAAAGCGTTTATTGGTTATAATTTATACTCATTCATATGCACGAGAATGAAATATACCGAAGTAGGTGGGTCTCATAGAGTTATTTATAATAATAGGCGGTGCCAGCAAAATGATGAATGTCTACCTATTAATATTATAATAGAGAAAAAAGAAGAATAAATATTAATAATCCGTCAATGAGCGCAGTCGGAACTGGTTAAGCATCATTGCTATATTGACCGCTGTAGATTTAGGCTGGGTTGGGTGTCGTGATTTTAAATATATCCCCCGTGATAAGTTTGAATTTAAAATTATAAAAATAGAGCCGGTGGCCCGACGATTAATTTATTATAAAGTCCGAGGTCGAAGGCCTAGTCCCGAAAAGCCATGGTAAAAGGGTTATTACACATTCTTTTCATCGAATTGAGAATCTGCTTGATATCCTAGTTTCTATGGTTAAATAATCTGTTATAGGCTTTACATTTCTACGTTCTTTGGTTGGACACCCCAAGTGCCCCAACACGCATTCCGTGGAGGGTTGAAGTATAGGCTCCACCCATTGTTCTCCTCTTGTCACTCTCAGTCTCATAGGCCGGCTATCGTTGTTTAATGTTTTGACGAAAAAAATAGATTGATGAAGCCTTTAATGGGCACATTCTGCATATCAACTCAAAACTAAGGTTTTTTTTCATGCATGTGTACATAATAAAAATTCTGATGACATGTATTTCAAAATAATAGGCTTAGCCTAGTAGTAGTGCATGGCGCAGGCCTAGCGCATTGTTAATTTCGCTCATGAAAGATTTGGATCGTGACGTGATGGTCATTAAATTATGACATCAGTCATCAGCTCTTCTTGACAACGGAAAGCGATGGATTTTCTTTCTGGAAGTGGCGACGAACTGGCGACGAACTGGCGACCGTCGCCAGTTCGTCGCCAGTTCGTCTGCAGACGGTCGCCAGTTCGTCGGCAACAATTTGACGACGGTCGGCAAAATTTTCGACGACCGTCTGCAGACGGTCGCCAGTTCGTCGCCAGTTCGTCGCCAGTTCGTCGTCAAATATTCTGCCGACCATCTGCAGATGATCTGCAGATAAAGATAAGTTATAAAGTTGCTGTACTGTAAAACAGGTACAAAAAAATTGTTGTCGACCAATATAGGCCTATGTGTGGATAGCTAATGTCAAGAACATTCTACTTGTAAAATTTTGGGGTCATTGAAGGTCAAGGTCATTTGATATAGCCTTTCAATTCTTTTTAGAAATCAATCGGGCTTGAAAAAAAATTAAATTTGAAAATGAAAATTCTGTTCCCAACAAATTTAAGCTAAAGTAACAAGGTTTCAAAAAACACCAAAATCGTACAAATCAGAGAAAAATTAGCAGACTTATTAAAATTTTGCTAAATGTCACCGTTCTGTGATAACACATAAAGTTTCACTTTCGGTTAAAATTGTTTTCCTTTAATTGGGTTCCAATTATGCCTGCTAGTTTATATGTATAACTTTTGTACTCATTTCTTACATACACCGGAGGTTGGGTCACCCAACGTGGTTCTGAAAAACAAGAAGTTCTCACGCAAAAACCGGAAGTGGTAGAAAATTTTTTATGATGTCTTTTTATTTCTATAGGCAACTTCTCTATGTTCTGTAATTTTCAAAGCCATCGGATAATTAGCAACAAAGTTATGCAATTATGCATATTATTATTATGCAATTTCTCACTTCTGATGCATAACAATTTTAGTTATAAATATTCATTTTCTATTCCAGTACGTATCTTATCGCATTTTTTAAACCAAATTTCAATACCATTTATATGAGTTTGTTAATGTCTATATCAGGTTTTACTAATAAGTAATGCTCTGTGACAAGTACATGTTCTAATCACATTAAAGTTGCATTTTATATTAGCCTCCATTAGTGAACATCAATATCTTTCACTACATTAGACAAGTTCAAGTTAACAGGAAAATCACAAATCCATATTAAAGGTGATATCTGTCCATTATAACAGTGTTAATGGTGTCTACATCCAGACATGATGTGACTTAAACTACTGTAATTTTTTTCTCTTGAAGCTTTTCTTCGATTAATAAATTTTTAATTTTTTAGGAAATAACCCATTGTAACTTATTTGGAAAATACTGAGGGAGGATATATTTGTCGAAATAAGTAATCAAAAGTTCCACAGGCTTCTATTATTTAAAAATGAAGATTACAGAAATTAGCATCGATCTGAACAATCAGACTATATTTTATATTTATTTGAATGTTGTTATATACTCGGATATTCAATAATTAGAGAAAAATTCATGGATACCCATTTACTAAATGATAAATTTATGATGTTTCTTTGATACGCGAATACCTGTGTAATGGTACTATCAACTTTATCTTTATAACAATGTGTGTAAATGCAAATATTGTAGTAAAAATATGATTGAATTAGCTACTTCTCTAAATATCTGTATTCATGCTGATGTAACTTTCAGTTAACTATACCACTTTGCAGAATAAAAATATGACAGCTGTACATTTTTTGAAAGTCAAATAAAAAAGATCAGGGCTATGTCATGATCCATTCTTAAATGGAAATATATAACAGTAAGAACAACTAGAACTGTGAACCGTACTGAATGTGGCAAACAACCCCTATGGGGCCACTTGATACAAGGTCATGTGATATAGCCTTTTGAATTTTTAAACACTCAAAACAAACTTTTTAACAACCATTATAAGCATATGTATGGACATTTTACTTGAAAATTATTAAAGTAATTGATGGTCGAGGTCACTTGATATAGCCTTTTGAATTTTTTTAATAACTAAAACAGGTACAAAAAAATTATTGTCGACCAATATAGGCCTATGTGTGGATAGCTAATGTCAAGAACATTCTACTTGTAAAATTTCGGGGTCATTGAAGGTCAAGGTCATTTGTTATAGCCTTTCAATTTTTTTTAGAAATCAATCGGGCTTGAAAAAAAATTAAATTTGAAAATGAAAATTCTGTTCCCAACAAATTTAAGCTAAAGTAACAAGGTTTCAAAAAACACCAAAATCGTACAAATCAGAGAAAAATTAGCAGACTTATTAAAATTTTGCTAAATGTCACAGTTCTGTGATAACACATAAAGTTTCACTTCCGGTTAAAAATTTTTTCCTTTAATTGGGTTCCAATTATGCCTGATAGTTTATATGTATAACTTTTGTACTCATTTCTTACATACACCGGAGGTTGGGTCACCCAACGTGGTTCTGAAAAACAAGAAGTTCTCACGCAAAAACTGGAAGTGGTAGAAAATTTTTTATGATGTCTTTTTATTTCTATAGGCAACTTCTCTATATTCTGTAATTTTCAAAGCCATCGGATAATTAGCAACAAAGTTATGCAATTATGCATATTATTATTATGCAATTTCTCACTCACGATGCATAAAAATTTTAGTTATAAATATTCCTTTTCTATTCCAGTACGTATCTTATCGCATTTTTTAAACCAAATTTCAATACCATTTTCAAGTTACGCTAGGGAGTGTAGAAAAAAAGAGAAAAAAAAAAAAAGACTAGAACTGTGAACATTACTGAGAGTGGCAAACAACCCCTATGGGGCCACTTGATACATGGTCACATGATATAGCCTTTTTTAAACACTCAAAACAAACTTTTTAACAACCATTATAAGCATATGTATGGACAGCTTAGGTCAAGTACATTATTTGACTTGAAAATTATTAAGGTAATTGAAGGTCAAGGTCACTTGATATAGCCTTTTGAATTTTTTTAAAAACTAAAACGGGTACAAAAAAATTGTTGTCGACCATTATAGGCCTATGTGTGGATATCAAAGGTCAAGAACATTCTACTTGTAAAAATTCAGGGTCATTGAAGGTCAAGGTCATTTGATATAATTGTTGTCGATCATAATAGGCATATGTGTGGATAGCTTAGGTCAAGAACATTCTACTTGAAAAAATTCAGGGTCATTGAAGGTCAAGGTCATTTGATTTGGCCTTTTGAATTTTCAAAAAAATTCAATTGGGCATTAAAAAATTTAAATTTGAAAATCAAAATTCTGTTCCCAATAAGTTTTAGATAAAGTAACAAGGTTTCGAAAAACACCAAATTCGGACAAATCAGATAAAAATTAGCGGACTTATTAAAATTTTGCTGAATGTTACCGTTCTGTGATGACACATAAAGTATCACTTCCGGTTTGGATTTTTTATTCTAAAAGGGTTCTAATTATGCCTGGTAGTACATATGTATAGCTTTTGTAATGATTTCTTACATACAACGGAAGCTGGGTGACCCAACGCGGTTCTAAAAAACCGGAAGTGGTAGAAATTTTTTTATGATGCGGTTTTATTTCTATAGGCGACTTCTCTATATTCTGTAATTTTCAAAGCGATCGGATAATTAGCAACAAAGTTATGCAATTATGCATATTATTATTATGCAATTTCTAACTACTGACGCGTAAAATTTTCAGTTTTATATATTCATTTTCTATTCCAGTACGTATCTTATCGTAATTTTCAAACCAAATTTCTATACCATTTTCGATATGGGCTATGGAGCTTCCCGAAAAAAAAAAAAACTAGAGCCGTACGCCTAACGGCACTGAAGCAGTGCGTTCCATCCAGGGATTCGTTTGTTAAGCAAAAGACAAAAAGGGTTTATTAAAATAAAAAAATGTGCATCAGAAATGGACTTTGATTTCATAACAAACGCTCCCATAACCCCCTTTTCCCCCTTTCCCCTCTTTGCCCCTCCCCATCCTTAGCCCTCATCATCAATTAAGATAGATAATAAGTTAAAATCATAATAAAAAATGGGAGGAGGGTCGTTTAATCTAAAAAAAGATATCCGGATCGCCGAAACTCATATTTGTAAATCACCCAAACGTAGAGAATAATACCCAATGTAGATTGTTTTATATATTAAATTCGCAATTTTCAGATGGCGATGAAACCAAAAGTAGATATCGTACAAAAAATATATATACAGCATTGGATAGACAATGTCGAAGCTATATACAAATCGAAAGGTCACTAATGGTTCTAGTTGTCTTAAGTCGCCAGGGTATAACATTGAGACACCACATAAATAGCGCGGCCTAACATTTTAAAATTTATATTGAATAGAGTTTCGTCCCTTAGACCATTATTCCAGTCAACTGTATATTATTGTTGCATAATTATAAGAGATAAAATTTAAAATTCTAAAGGTTGTAATTTCGTTTCAAATATTCAATATTGACATCACCCACAACAGGAAAAACATATATAACAACTTTGAATCATTTTAACTGGATGTAGAACGATTAAACTAAAAAATAATTTCAGATCGCTGAAACTTATATCTTGTAGGTCGCCCAAATGCAACACATTAAACAGATTGTTTTATAGGGAAAATTCGCAATTTTCAAATGGCGATAAAAGCGGAAATATACATCTTACAATAAAGCTTTATATATCATTGGATAGAACTTCTCGAGAGCTATCATATTTGTACAGGTCAAAAGTTCGTCAAAGGTCAACGTCACAATATACGACCCTTCAAAGTTTTTAAAAATTTTAATCGTTAAAAAATCAAAATCAAAATTCAAAAATCGGTTTCCATATATATTTCGGCAATCGGTCATAGATTCTATATACATCAAAATAACACAAATCGAATTATCCCCTGAGACTTTATTTCGATTTAAAGAAAAACACGCACAGTTAGTATAGAAGAAATTACAGAATTTTGAAATTTTTAAACGCGCAATTTTGATAAAAATACCAAGTGTGATATATTAATGGAAAGATGACATTAAACGTAAAAGGAATATGTAAGAAATTCTGTCCTATGTAAATTAGGTCACGTGATAGAGCTCTTTAAAGTTAAAATTTGTGATTTTCAATTGGCTGCAAAACCGGAAGTGAACACCGGACAACAAAAGTGAAGATACCATTGGGCAGATTTAATCAAGGGCAATAACTTTTGTTCAGGTCACAAGGTCACCAAAGGTCAAGGTCACGAAATATGACCTTTTAATTTTTTTATGATTAGTGAAAAATTTCAACCGGAAATAAACAAAAAGCAAAATTTAAATTCAAAAATTCCTTCCCATACTTTTTTGCGCAATCGATTGTTGTTTAGAGAAAATCTAAAATTATGCAAATTAGATTTAACCCGGAGGCTCCATTTTGAGTTGTACAAAAGTTAGTCATATCAATATGTCGGCTGATCCGATACTTCCAGTAAGGATTTTTTTAATTTAGCATCATTAAATAGACAATTGTAGGTAATTGCAACATAAATTTCCGGAAGTGCAAAATTCAACTTTAAAAGCAAATAACATCAAAACCGGAAGTGATATCAAAGTTTTGAAAATTAATTATAGTTCGCAATTTAAATGTCTATATATCTGTAAATTTTCAGATCGATCGAAATAAAAATGTAGAAGTTGAAAAAAACGCAAAAATTAAAAATAAAAAAGTCAGCGACAAAGTTGGGAAATGTATAATTCTTAAATTGCTATCTTGTAAACAAAGATTGAATGTAATAAACAAAGAAAACCCGATCCACTTTGATTAAAAACTAGCGTCGCAAATGAGAAAAAACCTAAAATTAGTCATAACGTCGTACGTCATTTCCGGTTGGACAAAATGGCGTGAAAACACATTCACCTGATTTAGTCTCGCGGCATTTACGGGAGAAATGTTGACAGTTTGTATGTGGCACTTGTAGTTTGGGCTGAGGACTCTGACCAGAATTCGAAAAAAAAAAAAAAACTAGAGCCGTACGCCTAACGGCACTGAAGCAGTGCGTTCCATCTAGGGATTCGTTCGTTAAGCAAAAGACAAAAAAGGGTTTATTAAAATAAAAAAATGTGCATCAGAAATGGATTTTGATTTCATAACAAACGCTCCCATACCCCCATTTTCCCCCTTTCCCCTCTTTGCCTTCCCCATCCTTAGCCCTCATCATCAATTAAAATAGATAATAAGTTAAAATCATAATAAAAATGGATAGAGGGTCGTTTAATCTAAAAAAGATATCCGGATCGCCGAAACTCATATTTGTAAATCGCCCAAACGTAGAGAATAATACCCAATACAATGTGGATTGTTTTATATATTAAATTCGCAATTTTCAGATGGCGATGAAACCAAAAGTAGATATCGTACAAAAAATATATATATAGCATTGGATAGACAATGTCGAAGCTATATACAAATCGAAAGGTCACTAATGGTTAAAGTTGTCTTAAGTCGCCAGGGTATAACATTGAGACACCACATAAATAGCGCGGCCTAACATTTCAAAATTTATATTGGATAGAGTTTCGTCCATTAGACCATTATTCAAGTCAACTGTATATTATTGTTGCATAATTATAAGAGATAAAATTTAAAATTCTAAAGGTTGTAATTTCGTTCCAAATATTCAATATTTACATCATAACAACTTTGAATCATTTTAACTGGATGTAGAACGATTAAACTAAAAAATAATTTCAGATCGCTGAAACTTATATCTTGTAGGTCGCCCAAATGCAACACATTAAACAGATTGTTTTATAGGGAAAATTCGCAATTTTCAAATGGTGATAAAAGCGGAAGTATACATCTTACAATAAAGCTTTATATATCAATGGATAGAACTTCTCGAGAGCTATCATATTTGTACAGGTCAAAAATTCGTCAAAGGTCAACGTCACAATATACGACCCTTCAAAGTTTTTAAAAATTTTAATCGTTAAAAAATCAAAATCAAAAGCAAAATTCAAAAATCGGTTTCCATATATATTTCGGCAATCGGTTATAGATTCTATATACATCAAATAACACAAATCGAATTATCCCCCGAGACCCTATTTCGATTTAAAGAAAAACACGCACAGTTAGTATAGAAGAAATTACAGAATTTTGATATTTTTAAACGCGCAATTTTGATAAAAATACCAAGTGTGATATATTAATGGAAAGATGACATTAAACGTAAAAGGAATATGTAAGAAATTCTGTCCTATGTAAATTAGGTCACGTGATAGAGCTCTTTAAAGTTAAAATTTGTGATTTTCAATTGGCTGCAAAACCGGAAGTGAACACCGGACAACAAAAGTGAAGATACCATTGGGCAGATTAAATCAAGGGCAATAACTTTTGTTCAGGTCACAAGGTCACCAAAGGTCAAGGTCACGAAATATGACCTTTTAAATTTTTTATGATTAGTGAAAAACTTCAACCGGAAATAAACAAAAAGCAAACTTGAAATTCAAAAATTCCTTCCCATACTTTTTTGCGCAATCGTTTGTTGTTTAGAGAAAATCTAAAATTATGCAAATTAGATTTAACCCTGAGGCTCCATTTTGAGTTTTACAAAAGTTAGTCATATCAATATGTCGGCTGATCCGTTACTTCCGGTAAGGATTTTTTTAATTTAGCATCATTAAATAGACAATTGTAGGTAATTGCAAAATAAATTTTTCAAATATCTTCATTATTCCGGAAGTGCAAAATTCAACTTTAAAAGCAAATAACATCAAAACCGGAAGTGATATAAAAGTTTTGAAAATTAATTATAGTTCGCAATCCAAATGTCTATATATTTGTAAATTTTCAGATCGATCGAAATAAAAATGTAGAAGTTGAAAAAAACGCAAAAATTAAAAATAAAAAAGTCAGCGACAAAGTTGGGAAATGTATAATTCTTAAATTGCTATCTTGTAAACAAAGATTGAATGTAATAAACAAAGAAAACCCGATCCACTTTGATTAAAAACTAGCGTCTCAAATGAGAAAAAACCTAAAATTAGTCATAACGTCGTACGTCATTTCCGGTTGGACAAAATGGCGTGAAAATACATTCACCTGATTTAGTCTCGCGGCATTTACGGGGGAAATGTTGACAGTTTGTATGTGGCACTTGTAGTTTGGGCTGAGGACTCTGACCAGAATTGGAAAAAAAAAAAAAAAAAAAAAAAAAAAACATTTCGAAAACAAAGCAGTGCGTTCAATAGAACGCACTGCAAAAAAAACATTTCGAAAACAAAGCAAAAAATCTAATGAAAACAAAGAGTTACTTTGCCACTCAATTATGTAGGCCACATTTATATGAAATGAATGGAGTTTTAATGTCCTACTCTTCTGCACCTATTGGACTAGTGAAGACTGAGACATTTACATGATTAGCTTTATTTTATGGTGGACATGTAGACAACATAATTTTCAAAGACTTTTACAAAAGTCCTTAGAGTAATCTATTTTACTTAAACATCATGTGTAAACTTCAAAATGAGCCCTGATATTCTTGAAATTGCTATATCCTGGGACAATAGATAATGAACTGGAACTCCTTTTGCAATATGAAAGTGATAAGACTTTCTGTAAGAGAGTGTGGGTAAAGTTACTATTTAGACAAATGTGGTGTATATACCATATCCCTTTGTCTTTCTGTTGGTAACTTGAATATAAAAATTGAGTTATTGACAGGCTAATTTAGAAACAATGTTTCTTGCTGAAAATTGTGTTTTTTTTTTTATCAAATTTGCTAGTAGTTGTAGTGATTACAGTGAAAGTGATAACATAATTGGTGAAATTTCATGAAGATAATGTTTTAATAGTTGCCAATTTTTCTACTATTACAATACAATGTTCAGATTTTTTGCTTAGAATCAGGGTTTTATAGATCTTTCTTTAGAAATAACAGCACCAGAAAAATTCAAAATGAAACTACATACTAAATACACAAAATTGAATGCAAAATGCTTACTACAAGGTCTGACCCTCAACTGTTTATATTTAGAATAAATATCTGATTTTTTCTTCAACTAAAACTAAAATAAGATATATGTTCCAGTTTATTATTTTGTGCAATGTTCATGATAATAGGCTAAATATTCGCACTCAAAATAACAAAGGCTATCTCGAATGTATGGAAATAAGAATTTTCAAATATGCTCTTGTATAGGTTTTTAATGCCTTAAGCAGATAAATTTAATAAAAATAAGTACAAAAACTGATACTCTATACATTGTGCTAATAAAATGCATAGGATATAAGAGTGATTTCTGTCAATGGTATTATGACATCTTAATTTTACCCCTGGTGACAAATTTACTGTGACCAAATTAATTACATTCTTGAGCAAACTTTGATTAATTTAAGGGATGAAAAATTTTATTGTCTGATTGCAGACAGTTGTACTGATAAAGTAAACTATTTACATTTGTCTTTTACAGGCCAACAATTCCTACCTAAGAGACCAGTGGTTATATTCTGTTCAGTGGAAGGTAAGATTTTATTTATGCTACTACTTTATTTCTTAATTGCGTGGCAATCGATTTAGCGATTTCAATGCTTGGTTTTCATATCATTTTTTATACGCCCACCAATATATTTGGGACGTATATATTGTGATCGCCCCAGCGGTCCGTCCGTCTGTTCACATTTATCTTGTGCTCACTTTACAGGCTACAATTCTTTCTGCATTCTTTTGATTTTTATTTTGTGGGTCAATGTCATTATGAAGATGATCCCTATTGATTTTGGTGATAATCGGATAATTTTCACCGAAATATTGCATCTGACTTAGTGGTTTTCACTCCATTAGCTATAGGGTGCAACTCGTGCTCATTCTACAGGCTACATTTCTTTATGGATTCTTTTTATTTTTATTTTGTGGGTCAATGTCATTATGAAGATGATCCCTATCGATTTTGGTGATGATTGGATAATTTTTCACCGAAATATCGCATCTGACTTAGTGATTTTCACTCCATTAGCTATAGGGTGCAACTTGTGCTCACTCTACAGGCTACAATTCTTTATGGATTCTTTTGATTTTTTTTGTGTGGGTCTGTATCATTATAAGGATAATCCCTATTGATGAATGCGTAATTTCTCACCTAAATATCGTATTTAAAATCTGCAACACATAGACATACCTCAAAATATTGTTTAAGAATTAACACGAGAAAAAAACCTGATAATGAAGCAATCCAGAAAAATCTGCTTAAAATCCCATATAGATTCAACATGAACCAAATGTGAATGGACAACAAACAATGCCTTGTGTCCTTAATATCAAAGCTGCTGGTGGGCGTATGTCACCTTGCTTCGCAAGGCTATCTTATTTTCTTGGGAAAACCTATTAAAAAAACTGAAATAGATAGAGCATTTTTGTTTAGACAAAACATTTTTAAATGAGCTGGAATCAAAAATGAATATTTGGAACCAAACTTTTGCTAGACTGGAAATGAGCAGTTGCATAATATACTTAAATTTTGCGTTGATTCTGTAGAGCTTATTTTTGTAGAGTTCAATTTTTTTTATGAATGCACTGCTTTGTTTTCGAAATGTTCAAATGGTTTTCGGTTGGACAAAATGGCGTGAAAATATATTCAAATGATGTTTTTGATATTCTTAAAGAAGCGTTTTTATATACGCCCACATTATAATGGGGTCGTATATTGTCGTCACCCCTGTCCGTCCGTTGGTCCGTGGGTCCGTCCGTCCACAATTGCTTGTGAACGCAATAGAGGTTACAGTTTTTGTCGGATTTGAATGAAACTTGCTGTGATCATTTATATTGATGAGATCTCGGACAAGTTCGAAATTGGTGATTTTTCGATGAACGGTTTTTGAGTTATTGCACTTGACTTTGCCAAAACGCATCAAAATTGGCTTCTTTTTGAATATGTTTAGATAATAATAATAAAATACAAAATCAATTCTTACACACCTTCATTCATATGATGTCATTTGGTCACATGATCAAACATGGGGTCTAAATTTACGTTTCAAAGCAGATTAGAGTCAAATGGATAAACCCACAAGCACTTCTACGTCCACATAGGTCTTTTGAACTTGAGAATACATGGATTGTTCATTAGAAAGCCCAATTAATCAATCAGTAAGCTTATTATTGGCTCTAATTAATGAGGGAGCCCATCTTAAAAGGATGTATTTGGTGCATTTGAGAATTTTTGATTTTTTTTCTCCAAATTTGAACAAAAATTACCCTAAAACATTTTTGCTATGTTACTACTTCATCTGAAATTGTCCATACAAATAATATCCTGTGATTAATGTTTTATATCACTTCCGGTTTGGCGTAATGATAAAAAGAAAAGATCCTGACCAGAAGTGATACATGAGTCGTCATTGAACATTTTAGCAACATTTTAATTCCATTTTTTATCTGATTTGTATCATTTTGGTCTCAATCAAAGCTTTGTTACTTTATTTAAAAGTTGTTGGTGGCAGAATTTCAAATTTAAATTCCTTTCTAGACACAATTGAAATTTTGGAAAATTTTAAAGTCTGTCTGTTGTGACTTTGACCTTCAACGACCTTGGAATGTTTAGTGTACAATGACCTGATATTGGGTCAAAAATATCAACTTCTGGAATTATAGCCCATCAAAATCTGACATTTTTGCAACTGAAACCAAATTCTAATCGTTTATGTTTTTTATTAAAACTTAAAACGATTGAGTGTGCACTGGGCTTTAGAAAGCTAGAAGTTCCAAAAGGTTTTTCAGTTATTAGGAAAAGTATCAAATGCCACGCTCGGTGCTGTTCACAGCTCTAGTACAAATTTATCTTTCCATGTATGGATTTGATGTGTTTCAGCCAAGATGCTTGGGAACATAACAATACTTATATGTAATGATCTTTTATTTCAAAATGTTTAAAGTACCTCCTATGACAGGTGAATTTGACATTTACTAATGGATAGATTGAGCCATGTTTACATTTTACTTCAGAAGGTTAGAAAGTCATTACTATCTCAGTTGTTTTTGTTAATGAGGTTTATGGCCATATTACAACAAATCTCTTCATCAAAAGAATGAAATACCCTGTGTATTTCTTCTGATGTAATTCGACAGTTAATGGAATACAAAATCAAATTACAAGTATTAATTAAGTTATGTGAATTTGTATGCATTTTTTTGGGATACAAAATAGAAGTGTGGAGTTACTTGTAATACAAAATACAAGTATTAATTTGATAAAAGAAATTACAAGCATACAGTCATGTTTGCAGTAATCTTCATGTATTGTCATTAGTTAAGTTTTGAAAACAGGTTTATCAAATAAGAAAATGATTAAAAACATGTGAAAACATGGTATAAGGTTAGAATGTCAGTAAGAACTGAGATAGCAACCAAAGTAGCCTTCTGCTTTGTCAAAATATATATTTTTTTTAATTTTAATTTAATAAGTTTGAAATTATAGTTTGCATGTACATTTGTTCAAAATAAATATCATCACTGAGTACTATTATTTGACAAGATATATCCAGTATGAAAGTACTAATAATTTAACATGGAAACATTTCTATGTTGTGTTGGACTTCATTGGAGGATATCATAAATTAACTGAAGGAAGTGAATAATTTCAATGTTACTGGTGTCATGATGAGGAAATATTGTATTTATCTTGTCCATTGATAACTAGTAGGGCCTATTTAACAACAGGAAATGTAATTAGAGCCAAAAGTACAATGTGATATTATAGTCAGTGATGAAAAGAAAAAGCTGTAAGGTCAATTTAATCAAGCATCTTAACATGTCTGTTAATGACAATTGATTAGGCATAATAATGACCTAGCGGTAGAAGAGCTTATATAGGCCAGTAGAATTAGTCTGTTGGCAATGATAATAACAAGTTACTCATACTAATCTTAACTAATAAGATTTACTCCACTTCTTAGCTCTTATATATCTCTGGTAATGGCCAAGTACGGTTGCCTGTAGGCTAGATACTGCTTGATGTATAGTGGCAGGAAATTTGTCTGATGACAATATTAAATTCATTACCATACTTTGCTATATGTCTGTAAAATCATTAGGAATATTACTTCTAAATTCAATAGGTTTGATATGAAGTGATCCAAGATCTGTGGACCATTTAAACAATATTCTTTTACCCTAGGTCAGGGTTGCTGTAACATAGTGTAATACTTCAAGACAATTACAATAAGCTGAAATATCAAAACATGTAGTGACTGACTGGTAATATGTA
>JAUJPP010000007.1:22921409-23013056 GCA_030562195.1 Nipponacmea schrenckii | reverse complement strand
GTGATTGTAAAATTTCAGCTGAAATGATTTTATTTTGTTTATTGTAGAGACACATGTATAAATATGAAAAATTATTAAAGAATGCCAGAAGACCGGAAGTGTTAGTAAAAGAAATAAAGGTAAGTCTTATTTAATATAAAAGACTTTCAGATCCACTTGAACACACCAGACTCTGCTCTATTAAAGAGAAACATGATTTGAAAATAACTATATGGATGTGATACTAGATTATCTATTTTTGATGCATTCTCCAATATAGTTTGTATCAAGTATCATATTCCATTGACGTCATTTTTCACCCCAAGGCTTTTCTCATAGAACACAGAAAACAATTATCTTCACACTATCTGATTTCAATGAGGATTATAATGGTTAACTTATATAAAGATTCGCATGCATGGTGTTCTTGATAATGCATAATAATGAACCTTATAGATCATTGAGTTGTAAAGGTCTTAGACTTAGTTTTATACTTTAATCTGATCTTAAACAAGATACTTTATAAGGACTCAAGCTGATTAAAATATTGATCTACATTAAATAACAAATATGATTTCCATGGGTTTTATTGTACAAAACATTTATATCAGGTGAAAAACATCTTCAAATGATATGTTTCAGAATAGGCTATGTCTTGTAGATCAACTGTTTTATTCATGGCCCATCCATTTATGGTTGGAATCTCAGAATATTTTTATGTCATAAGACAATTTTGGTCATTTAGTTGATGCTATACTCTGATTTATCTACTGGTCAAATCTTAAGTCAAAACAATCGCATCTCAGTTGGAATCCGAGAGTTTTTGACTAACAATCTACCTGAACTAGTTACAGCATAGATTGACAAATTTCACACAGATCAATTCAGATATAATGATTGTCAATGCCTGAACTGTAAGTGTCTGGAAAGTCTTTTAATTCATAGAAATCACTTTGAATTTTTCGCCTCAAATTAGTGCTCAAAATCTTTTTCTCCCTAGATTTGGTGGTAAAACCTGAAATAAATAGGATCTTGAGGATTGTTGTCTAAGTCTTTAAGATCTGTAGATTTTGGAGTTTCATGTATATCGATCTTGGAAATTGACCGAATAAAATATTAAATGTGATCTAATTTTCTTTCTTTAATACTAAAGCTGCCATTCTTCAGAATTCTTAATTAAGTCATAAATACAGTGAAGACTAACATTTCACTACTGGTGTAGAAATTCCTTTAACTGTCATCAATATTGGGATGAAGTTGTTTTATCTGCTAACTGATGTATAATACAGGATATATAAAAGATGAGTCTTCTACTTAGACAGTATACATCATTGATTCAAGATGGCTACCTACTTCAACTAAACCTTTTTCAACAAATAATCATCAATTTATCTGTAATTTCCACAATATTGAATTGTTTTCTTGGTTTATTTGCGATCTTCCAAATGTATCAGGAGTGGAACATTTCAAAGATTAAATTTTAAATATGATATGGTAGTTAAAAACAAACTACACTCAAAACACCATTCTCAACCCACACAGTAATACTTTACATATCTAAAAACTAAATCTAAAACCTGTGCTGGTGGAAATCAATCTTTAACATCAGTCAGAAAGTTACAAGTGATTTTACAAGCTAGGTTAAAAAGTTAAAATCATGATATTATTGCCTTCATAA
The DNA here is from genome assembly GCA_030562195.1 of Nipponacmea schrenckii. Classification (NCBI taxonomy): domain Eukaryota; kingdom Metazoa; phylum Mollusca; class Gastropoda; family Lottiidae; genus Nipponacmea; species Nipponacmea schrenckii. The sequence goes on along the minus strand of JAUJPP010000007.1, from coordinate 23,011,399 downwards.
TCAGATATATCTATCAGAATAATCTGCAACTTTTCAGAATCTTGGTCTTGATCCAAAAAATTTAATTATAAATCAGTGTAAAGTGTTGTTTGAGAGACAGAATGGTTTATTTACTCAGTTCTTGTACATGATAATAAAATTATGTGTAATATGATCGTCAATTTCCAATATGTTATCAAGTGAAATAAAATGAAATTGTTTTTCTAGGAAAATATCAATAGTTTTCTAGGTTTATTCCTATTTAATAAATTGTTGATTATTACAATTGATTTTAGGTTTTCATTCTCAGTATTGTCTGATTTGGCAAGTATTGTTGTTGAAATCATAAAGTACGTCCATTGACACATTACAATCCAATATTGTTTTATTGGAAAGTAAGAAATATGAAAGCTAATAGGAACTTGGGGACATGGAAATAGTGTAACTATCCCTAGTTTTTTTATTTTTACAATTATTGTGTTGTTCTTGGTTGGTCTTTATGATACCTTGACCAATTTTTTTTAAGCTTAAAGTTGGATGAACTAACATAACAGGAGGGGGAAAATAGGAACATACAATTACCATTAGCTCTATTTTCAAATAATTTGAGGAAGCAAAATGTTTAAATTTTAGGTGCACACTATTGGTAATTTTTAAAATAAATTTTGTTATATTTGAGTTACTTTTGAGTCTAAAATTCTGTAGAATCATTGTTATTGTACAACAGTTAATAAAGTTATACTTAAATTATCACATCTCTTTGATATTGATCATAATATTCAACTTTTTTACTAGGTGAAGCTATAACGTCTGTTTGACATAACAAAGGTTAAATGAGCCTTTGTTTAAATTTCCATTACAATTGTCTGTTTGTCTACACTATTAAAAAATTTGCCAGGAGAAATTTTGTTTTCATGTTTTCCAAGTTATAAATGACATTTGAGAAAATGTAAACATAGCATTTGGTAGAGAGGAGACTGTTAGGGTATTGATTGGAATATTGATGATATCATCAAGGAGGCAGTCTTAATCTCTTCGCGTTTCTCACCATCAGTTTCATTGTTGTATAATGCCTGGTAAGTTCTGCATAACAAATTACCTCAACTTGCAACTAATCATATCATTTCCTTTAGGCATATTAAACAAGCCAATTTACTAGATAACAGATACAAACATCAATATAATAATATAATAAATCAAGTCAATAGTCATAGTTATTATCTATAATAACGTGCACATTTACAATTGCTCAAAAGTTTATATTATTAACCTGTCTACATGATGACGATTATGAATTATGATTAAAATAAAGCTTAAATTGATTTCACAAAAAACTGTCCTTTTGTTTTATATTGTCAGTGGTTTAATAGAATCATGAAATGGTAACTGTGTAACAATATATATCATGGAAATAGATGTGAAATGTGGGGTCAACACAGACGATATGATTCACAGATTCATATATGCTTGTTACATCAAATGATCTGTTATTAGAATTAATGAAATATGTAAATATTCTGTTACATTTCCTCAGTAGTCTTGGTGACCCAGCTCTTACTGGCTATGGACAATCCAATTAAGATTAATGCCAATGGGATTGGCCTAGGACAAGCTGAAGGACTTGTTTATTGTGAACCCAAGTTTCTAATCTTGTAAATTATATTGTTATCCAATAGAAAAAATATTATCCCAATAGCGAAAATATTGTTAAATTCTATTTGTCAAGGCACTTTTTCTATATGCTCAGCACCACAATCAGCAGAGTGGAGATTGGTCCGAAAGTGAGCTTTAAACTGAATTAGCCAACACCACAGAGATAACAATGTTGCTTAGCCTTTAGTTTATAATATCACAGAATATTATCTAAGCCGATGAATATTAAATATAGGAGTGATTGTTAGAGAATATTGTCCTAGTTAGAAACTATTTAGACAGTGAGTAAACATAGTAAATAGTATCTAGAGAGATCAGTAGGTGGAGAATAGCTACTATAACATCCATGTTGATGTTAGCAATAATCTATAATAGGAGTATATAATAGTCAATATCCACACCTATTTAAACTCTTATCTTATTGTCTACCATATCTATTTACCTATCTCTTTGAACCAGCTTGTTGATGTCACACTTCTCTCTAACCATAGCTGGCAAATGGAACCATGTATTGATTAAGTTATCTGTTTTTGTCAGAAAAATAAGGTCATCGGCCATCGTGTCTGAAGTTAATGTTGAGGATAATGTTAATCGTGTTAAGATTGACTGATAAATTCCTTTCATATCACGCTGACAAGAGAAAAAGATTTTATAATCTCTTAAAGATTATTATGCTTTAGATGAAACTGCTCTATATACAAATTTACATCAGGGACGTTTTATTATATTTTAACTCTGATTTTTTGTTTCCCTGAAGAATAAAGTTGGCACTAAACTGGCATTAAAATCAATGGTATTGTCTGAAATATAATGAATAGTTTTTCACCTCAATAGAAGAAAGTCATAGATAAATATCAGATTTTAAAGTATGAAAATGGTGTAACTGTATTAAACTACAAATCAGTGGAAAATTATGAATTACAATATGTATATATACTGAAAATATATATTTCTTGATCATCATTCATTCCATTAGTGTTATTGATTGAGTAATTGACTGCTCTGACTTACATTCATTTTATCACAGATTAGTGGACATAAATTTCTACAAACAATTATGTTTTCATGTATATTTCAAGATTTATTTAACTTGACTTCCATATGTGATAAGAGTATTTCCATCCCTAATGTTCTTAGTAATATATGTCACAAAAGCAGATAATCAAATTGGAAAATATGTTACAATGACATGAAAAGGTTTTAAGTTTAACCAAAAATGCATTGTAATATATCTATAAATTATTTAAGTTTAATGCCAAATATATCAAAATTTATCTGTCTAGAATACTTAGTGTAATATTGAGTCCTGTTGTGAAATATACTGTGAAATATCCAGTGATATATACTCTAGTGTACTTGTAAGTTATAATAAGTTTAAATGTAGAACATTGACGTCAGTAACTTTATATCTTCAATGTGTTATAAAATCATCTAATTATTATACTTATTATTATCACATTTCAAACAACATTTAATATTTACTCATTATTAACACCATAAAGGCATTAAAGTAAACTAGACCTGTTTGTAATAGATCTGGCAGCTTCCGAGCAGTTTTTATTAGCATTTGTTAATTGCCTGGGTTTAAAAAAAAAAAGATGTTTTGTTTATGTCAAAACTATGCAACACTAAGTACTGTTCGACTAGTATCCAACTGTAAGGTGTAGTTCAATACCATGAATGTTTGGTAATATTCATCATATTTGGAACTTGAACATCATATCACAATAACAAAACAATCGGATCATCAAACATCTCAAGTAATTTGATATTTTTGTCCATGTTACAAATGCCGATTTTAAGATAACTTTTACAGAAGTGTAGGCTACTGTTGTTGATAATGAGAATGTTTTGAATGACACCAATACTGAGAAAAACAATGGTATTAATGTTTTTGTAGTACAATCCAATATTTCTAGTTATCTCTTAAGTCATAAACATAAATCGCTTATGTCACAAAGTCATACATGACAAATCGCAAGTATGGTTTGCAATACCATTTTTAGCAAAATGCAATGTATTTTTTTGTAAGAAGCGCATTTTATTTGCGATACATAATATTTTCTAATGAAATAAATGGAAATAAAGTGCCTGTCTGAAGCCTGACTGATGAAAATTTGTTTGAAGTCACATTTATTATTTTCTATAGTGTTGCACTTGTTTGACTGTCTGTAATTTGCTGCGAGTTCGATGCCTTCTTTGTGTCGATTTACATTGAAAAAAAATTTTGGAGGAGTCGCAACGGGAGCAAAAATCGAATGCAACTACCTCGCTGATGATAAATATGCATGTGGTTACTTCAAAGATTTTTTATCCAACCTGCTTTTGATACAGTTTAAAGTAAGGTAGAGACACTATCTTAGAATTAACTGTTTTAGCACTAAAACTTAAAGTGTCTCTGTTTAGTCATATTGTTCTTCAGAATGAGCTGTGTACATAAACGAAGACACAACAAAAATAGGCCCCTTTTAATAGATCAAATTTTATATCTTTAGATGCGATAAAACCAAAAGTATACATCATACAACAAAAATTAATATATCATTTGTTAAATATTGTGGAGAGCTATCAAATTGTACAGGTCAAAAGTTCTTTAAAGGTCAAGGTCATGACATACGACCCTTCAAAGTGTCATATTTTTTAAGTCGTAACACAACCAAATTCAAAATCAATATTTAACAAGATCTCATTAATTTTCATGATCACACCAAATTGTATTCATATCAGAAACTGTAGTTCACAAACTAATTTTGATGCATTTTGTTTTAGTCAAGGGCAATAACTCAAAAACCTTTCATTGAAAAATAAATATTGAGCTTGTTCAAGATTTCATAAATGAAAATAATCACACGAAATTTCATTCAAATCAAATGAGAACTGAGATAAATGGAGATAAATGTTTTATTTGAACAAAATTTTTAACGCAAGATTTTTGAAGCCCTGGATTAAGTTTTCTCAATAAAGTGTGAGTGTATTTAATGTGGGTAGTTGTCAGTCTGTTTTGGAGATTAATGTTATTGACAACGAGCATTAGAGTCCAATATTTTGAGTCCATTATTGATCTCAATATTGGACTCATGGCAGCTGTTTGCCAGTGCAAATATGATGATTATTGGTCCGCAAAGATCGAAGGATGACGTCACATTTGTATTTTAAGTTAATAGTGAAGAAGTTATGTTTTTATCACATATTATATGAGCCTTATTCATCATGGTATCGTGTGTTAGCATCTAATTGACACTTGCACCTCTGGTAGATCAAGATAACCATCCATTTGATGTTACTAATTTGTATATTTCAGGGAATGATAGATGTTTCTCTTGGTACACCAATACAAGATGCTTCAGTTTATCAGTTTCCATTAGATTTAGTCTCAGAATTACTGCAAGAGGTCAGTATGAACTTTCATGTTTTATTTTGAATTCTCCTACATCTCTTGATGTAGATGTTGTTCTTTGACACCTATAAATCTCTGCCCATTCATATGAGATGCATAAACCTTTTTTCTTTTTCATCTTATTACCGTACATCAAATGCTTCATCTCTAAACAAGGTATTTTGGTATTCTGATATTCAGACATTATGCAATCTTAAATATTTCTTATTAGATGCATAGAATGTTGCATGAATCCATTATTTCAGGTCATTTCAACAATATATATTGTTATATTTCAGAATTCTGATGTTATAACCAAGCTGGCTCATGAAAATATTATAGTAGCACTGACTCCATTGTTAGAAAATAATCATCCAACACAAGAAATATGTGATTTTTTTAGTAAGGTGAGTAGACAGTTTATGATTTGATTAGTTTGGTAAACAGAAGATAGAAACTGGTAATTAGGGGGACTAGATAGGCTATGACAAGCATAATAAGATAAGACAATATTAGGAGACAGGCAAGTTGACATATTATAAATAATCAGAATTAATATCATAAAAACATTGTTTAGGCCACACCAATTGGATTGATTGGTCGACGTATTCACCACATGTAAATAATAAAAAATGTATTTTGAAAATAAAACAATGCCACACATGAAAATTTTATACAATCATATTTTTGGGTATCAGGGAAACCAAAAGTGGTTGAAAGTCACTGGCCCAAAATACAAAGTCCAAAACTGGACTGCTAAATTCCATTTTTTATATTTGTTTCTTTAATGTCACTGGAAGAAGAATTGAGAAATATGTCCCTTGTCATCAATGTGTGAGATAAATCCAGAAATAGGACCGGTCAAATTTTGTGCGGCACAATTCATTTTGTGCCAGACTTTTCAAATTTTGTGCAGGACATATAAAATGACAATACAGTCAAACCTGTATTAAGCAACCAGTCAAGGGAATTGGCTGGATGTGGTGCTTAATACAGGTGGCTGTTGAATACAGGTTGAGGAAGCAGGGCTGTTGATTCCCAAGTAGTATCCAACTGTAAAATGTATTTCAATGCCATAAATGTTTAGTTAAATTCATCATAATTGAGACATTAATTTTCTGAACATACTGTCATACATCACATGTAAGATTTTTTACGAAGTTACAAATGCTGATATCTTTCATCGACGATATTCTTCCGGTTAGACATGAGAAAAACGAAGTGTTTTGAATGACACCAATAATGAGAAAAACGATGGTAAATTTTCTCGCGGTCTTTCCGATTTGTCTATAAATAGTAACTGTTTCATATCCTAGTAGTAAGCAGAAAAGAACGATAAAACTTTTATAATTACGCACTTTTTTTGCTAGGAATAGTAAAATTTCAATAGTAAATAACCTGCCACACACATGTTTACATGTCAATATCCAATATGATGCTTTATAAGTAAATGTCAGGATTAAGATTAAAAGATTAAGTAATAAAAAAAGCCGACACATGATCAAAGAAGTCAAGGTCAATTGAACATCGTGGATTCAATCTGATTGTATTTCACCTGTCAATTTGGCCGTTAATTAACAGGATTATATGACCGCTTGGGATAAAACTGATTGACCGTTAGTGGGTTAGACAGATTGGTGCTAAATACAGGTAAATTTAATTGAAAATCGCAAGGGAGGAAAATTGAATGACCGTTAGAGCAGGGTCACGCTGAATAGAGGTGACCGCATGACCAATATTGACTGTATTTTCAATTGAAAAGTGATCTTATATCCTTATCAATATCTTCTTCAATTATAAACCTTGCAAAGTACACCAAGTCTTTTTTTTTATTTTCACAGAAACATGTGATTGTTTTTTTGAAGAATGGGGACATTGACATCTTATATTTTTTGCGTGCCAAACCATAATGGCTGATCAAATTTTGTGCAGGACATATTAAATGACAATATTTTCAATTGAAAAGTGATCTTACATCCTTAACAATATCTTCTTCAATTGTAAACCTTGCAAAGTACACCAAGTCTTTTTTTTTTATTTTCACAGAAACATGCGATTTTTTTTTTGAAGAATGGGGACATTGACATCTAATATTTTTTGCGTGCCCAACCATAATGGCTGCCCTCATGAACTAAAAATGCCCTAAAAAGTCATTCTCATAGATCCTGTGGTTAAAAAATTAAAATAGCATTAACTTTTTACCAGAAAACTTGGATGATATGAAAAGAAAGACGAATATTTCATTGTACAATTTGTTTAAAGATACACAAATAAGTATATGTGTATTAGATGGACAGATATTTGTTTATTTAGTAGAACTCTTCTTGAATACCTGCTTGTAATCAACAATGGCATTGAATTTGAGGAAATCTTTGGTGAAAGGATGGAGGTAGCTGGTAAGACTTGTAAACTGTACTAAGGAGTTGGGTTAAGAACTTGACACTCAACCGTCATATATCCTCTATACTGTATGAGGCCATAGACAAGGAACTAAAATTTTTTATAGAAACTGATATCTGATTATAACATAAAGCATATGATTATCTTATCTTCAGCTGTAAAGAAAGACAAGTACATGTTTTTGATTAAAATGTTCAATCTTTCATTACTCTTCTATTTCTAGATATGTTCTGTATGTTTAAATATAGATATGTTAAAGCCATATCAATATCAGAACATCTAGATTTTGTTTCTAATTTTGCCTCTGTTACTGACAGCTGCTACAAACTTGCTCTTTGACTTTCGAAAGACTATCATACTAAGTTCAAACATTTGATTGTAATGTTTAATGATCAATTAGTGATTATTTTGTGAAGTTAATGTGATAATTTGATGTGAAAGAAAAGAGTAGTACTATTGATCCTTCATTAGAACTTCACATCTCACTGTCCCTAATTAACACCAGATTCTCATACGATGAAGGAAATGTTCAAATTCATGTCTGATCTTATAAGTATCAGACTCTTAACCCATTGCATGACCTCTAGCTTGATTTAACAAGTTCTAGGAGCTAAATCAAGAGTGAAAGAAACACTGTGGCATGCCCACAAAACTCTGAGAATGTTTCATTGTCAAATTTGAAATAGTTTTGAAATATGTGGTGTAATCTGCTCTCGATGATATCTGATCGTCACTGGATTTTCTTGATTTTGTTGGTTGGTGACTATTCAAAAGGCTGAAAGTATTATTCCATCGAGGGTCACACAAAACCTCTGTGACAAATTATACTCTCATTAAGACATTCCTTCTTCATTAGACCATTCAGGTGCAGAAAAGTTTTTGCTAGTTGGGTACAAACTTTGCCTGTAATTGAAGCATTGTGAATGCCTGTGTTATTGTCTTTAATTGACATCAAAATTGCCTAGTTGTTAATAAAAGATACTCTTTGACCATAGTCTTTCAGGTTTTGATGTTATCTGTGGTTGAGTAAGCCTCTTTGGTTCTCAATTTTTCTTCGTCCTTGATGTACATCATAATGCTTTAGTCTGCATGCTTCAAGTTTGAAATATTCTGGCATTTCACATCAATATTAGCTGAATGAGATTGCTACATTTTTCTTCATTAAATTATTCTGTGTCATCAAGGTTGGTTGATTAATTGGTACACAGAAATCCATTCAAGAGATATGTGAGAAACATGTTGTAGTGTTAAGTATCTAGTAAAATCACTTAAGTTTACATAGCAGTGACCTGTAATAATTTCCTCAGAAATTCAATAGCCTCCATTATTACTCAATGTAATTATAGATTAAATTATTACAGACTAAAGTTTACAGGCAGAATGAGTCATGTGTTAATGGCATGAGAACTGGAGCAGATTGTATTATAATTGATGAGGTTCTGTAATAATTTGATAATATCTTCTCAAATACATTGATATTCATTCCCTTTAGATTTGAGAACACTTAACAATACTTAAGTTTTCTTTCTTTTATTAGTGGTTGAGATTTAATACACTTCCCAAAATTTCAAACAAATTAGGGCATCCTAAAATATAAATTAACTCTTTTTTCTTTAAACAAATTGGGGGTATACGCTAAATTCCTTTTTTTCACAATAAATGTATGGTAAGTGTTCATAGAACACCAGACCTTATTATTATTGTTATGTCCAATAAAATGTTTAAATTCCACGTTTATAACTAGTTGCTTTAAACTGACAATAATATTGTTGACATTCATGTTTTTTGTGATAAGGACTTGACATAATTGAGAATGATGTTATAGTTCTAAGTGGTGATATTGTGCAATGGAAACATTCCTCTTATATCTAAATGTCAAAAAAGAAAATCTTCAGCATTCATTGCACTATTGAACATGTTGATACCACTTATACTTCATGTAACTAAATAGAATTTGATATAATCCCTAATACAAGACTATTGAGTTTGACATTTACATTCAGAAGTTCAGATTGGTAACTAATTTTAATACGCCCACATGAAATCTGGAGCATATATTGTCTTCACCCAGGTACACCTGTCAGTCCTTTCAAGATTCTTGACGCATTTTGACATAACTTTGTGTGAGTTTTCATTATCACCCAAGAATGAACCCTATTGAAAATCAGCGAAATCAAAAAATATTAAGTAAGCTTATGAGTTATTGCCCTTGTTCTTTAAAAGGCTTCCGATTTTTGGCTCGTTAACACTCTACAAGGCACAATTCTTTACAGATTTTGAGGAAACTTGAAAAAAAAGGGTTTAATATCACCTAAGGATGAACCATATATAAAATAAAAAAAAAACGAAAAATATTTAATGAGTAAATGCATTTTTAGAAGGTACAATTATTGACAGAAAAAAAAGTGTATGATTGAAGATTGAGTATTTCATTCTGGTGATTGTTATTGTAGGTAAGGGTAAGGTAACCTACCTAAACCTAATTTTTGTTTAAATCCAATGCTGCTAGTGGGTGTATATTATCTTGCCTGGCAAGCTGTCTTCATTATCAGTATGTCTACAAGTATTAAAAAGACATCTTTTTTATTAGCTCTGATATATAATTAGGAAAAAGAAGGCTACTGAATTTACTGAGCACATGTCTTTAAACAAACAAAGAGTCTGTATCTGGTTGGTGTATATATTGTAATGACTTGTATCTGATTTAGTTTATGTTATTTTTAACTATGTTTATATCTTCGCCCTATCTTTGGAACATTTTCATCCTATTCTACAATTAAAGATAACATGTCCTAAGATGCCTGATCAAGTTTTTAAACATGCTTAAATAAATCCTTAATATGCTGGAAAAATTCTTCCAGTGACCCTTGTTGTCTTGAGTGGTAAATGGAATAGATTCAATAAGATCCATTGCTAGTCAAACTGATTCCACACTAAGATCTGCAATAAATAAAGATAGCTGTTATTTAATTACTGGTTAAATGATGTTGTAATATGTACTGTGCATATTTTATGTCTTTTAACTGACATCTAAACTTTCAGATTATAAATAAAAAATCATATTATCAATGTATTTTTTGCCTTTTTAGCATTGTAAGAATAGTCCAAGATCAAGTATAGTGATTGAATTATTTACACCAGTTGTACATAGAATATTAAAACATAATATGGTGAGTATTTAAATATCTAGAGATGATTACTTTTGTAAAGGCTACTCGAAAAAGTCAATAAAGTCAAAGTCAATTTTTCAATTATTAATTTGAAGCCAGAATAGCTTGTAAAAATTGATTTTTTTCTGAAAAATGGGATATTAGTGACTTGGGACCCTGAACATTTTAAAAAACTAGATAATGAGTAAAACTAATATTGTAGCTAATTATATTTTTATGTGAGCCTATTAATGATTATATCTAATTGAAAATAAATGATGTTAGAAAATAATTATAGTGTATTTGGTTATGTGTGATATTTATATTAATAGATGTGACATTTCAGTTGGTTATGTTTGTATGATTTTGATTATATGAAAAGACTCCAGGGAAATAAAGCATTAATATAATCTGGCTTTATCTTGTGCACCAAAATGTTGAATTTGATTTTCACAGTAATAAGTGCATCGAAGGGGATGTTTTTTTAAAACTCTTTTATATGTGTAGGGGTCTTTATGAATTACCTATGATATTTATGGTTCATGTAATTATAGATATGTTTATAATTATACATGACATCACCTTCCCTGATGCAACAACTGATAATGTCTAAGGCCCTCAGACAAAGCTTTTATTTAAAATCTTGTTTGAGGTACATTTTATGTTCAAGTTACAAGTTACAAAAGACAAACTATTTATTTTATCATGATAGTTAATTTGTAATATTTATAAATTAAAAGTTAAATTTTGGTTTAGTAAAAAAATGGTAATTTGACAGAAATTGATTTCAAAATCTTATCTTAGATAATTGAAAAAGAATCATATTTCTATATATGATTCTATACTATGATTTCTATACTAGTAATTTAAAAATTGGTTATCTGGAATGATATATATAATTGCTTATCTGGAATGATATATATATATTGATATATATCTTGGTAATTTCTTTTGATCTTAGACAAATCTATCTGAAGTATACACGTAGTTATTTTCCTTATTTAAAGTGATATTGACAGATTCTTTTAACGGAGAAGCAATTATTTTGTAATATCACTTTATATGTCAATCTTTATTTGGTAAAAGTTGTTTATATCTACTATCTCTCTTTGACTTATGTGATACGTATGAAATTTAACTTGGTAAATAATTTTTCAGGATTTTGGAAAGTATCCACGAATGAGGTTATTTGTACAAGAATATATTCAAGCATTAAATTGTCAAAATGATGGGAAACGTGTGGTCAGTACATTTGTTAAAAGGTATGAAACCATAGTTATTTTCGTGGTTATTTTCCATTTGTCTACCTTAAGAAATGGATAGTTTAAAGGTTTAATAATGGTGATATACTCAATACCACATTACTTTCACTTTCATTTTCAATGCCATTATTAAGTTGATCATCTCATTTTGAAATGGTCTTGGACTAAAACTTCATTTGGTATGATAATAAGTGGTGAAATCACATCTATATATGTGATTTAAAACATGGGAAACATGGGTTATTAGAAGAATTAAACTCTTGTCAATATCATATACTTATAGAGTCATCTTATTGTAGACTGCAGAGCTCTAAACTTCCTCTGTCGATTTTTTCACAAATCAGTATTTTAAAAATCTTGATTTATATACATGTATACTGTCAAAAACATACTTCATTTAGACATACTTCTTTGATATACTTATATCACCAAAAACATACAATCTAGACAAGCTTCCTTTATATACTTACATACATACATTCAAAAACATACTAGACAAGGTTCCTGGATATACATATGTACACCATCAAAAACATACAATCTAGACAAGCATCCTTTATATACTTACATCCAAAAACATACTAGAGAAGGTTCCTGGATATACATATGTACACCATCAAAAACATACAATCTAGACAAGCATCCTTTATATACTTACATACATACATTCAAAAACATACTAGACAAGGTTCCTGGATATACATATGTACACCATCAAAAACATACAATCTAGACAAGCATCCTTTATATACTTATATAGATGTATACGGTGAAAAAATAAACATGAAAAAAGAAGAAACTGCAATATGATTTATTGTTTGTGTTTCAGCATGCATGGTGCAGGAAGTTCCTGTCCTCATCCTCGTGTCCTACCCAATATTGTAGCAGTATGTCTAGCAGCCATTTATAATTATTATGAAGAGAAGAAAAGGTGACATTTTATTTACCTAAATATATCATTTTTACTCCATTATAGCAAATAATATTTAGTACTTGTTCAATTGTACGGTAAATTATTGAAATGATTGAAATGGTTCTAATATTTGATATTTTTAAGGGAAGTTTTGTCTTTCTACCATTACTTTAAATTGAGAACAGCTATAACAAGTTATTTATATGATTACTTTAATATACTTTACTTAAACTTCTCTACATTTTGTTGAATAAATAGTGACTGGAAGGTTGAATTAATTAAATGTTGATATTTTCAGTGCTATGCAAAATAACTTGGATAGAAGTTTTGATGCAGTAGAATGGAAATCTAAACTAATATGTTATGTATCTATATTAGAGACAGCGTATGTATGTTTTAAGTACTCTTATATTTCCTAGTAAAGAGACTGGAAGTGGTTATTATTTTATGCCTTTGCGTTGTTAAAAATCTAGTTACCTATAACAGTATTTCATTGTCAGCAATGTGTAATTTTTTTTAAATGGTGGCCATGAAGTTTGCATTCTAAAGTCAATTTGGGATGCATATTTGCTTTGCATTATTCCAATAAATATTAGGAATCAATCACCCCAATTCTCACTCGCTTATATTTTTCAAGTATATATCTCAAATGAAATGAGTAGCGATTTAGATCATGTGAAATTAATTCTATCATGTTACGTGAGGCTCATTAACTTATTGTATATTACAGATCCGAGTTTGAAGATTGGAGAATTGTTTTAGGAAGTTTACTACAACCAATACCTTTTCCTGATGAGTAAGTTTCTGTCCTTAGCGCTCTTTTATTTTATTCCTAGATAAATGGAGTGAAAAATTTGCATTATGTAGAAGTTTTGATTTGTTGTTTATTTGATGTCATTTAACAAACATGTAGTAAAGTCATTTAATGCTTAAACTGGGTACTGGGTATAAGATATTCATGTAAGTGATTTATGAAATAAACAAGGAAACTTTGATGAATTGAAGAATACTATAGTATATTTTATTTTATTATTTGATGTACAATAAAGAATGTCCTAAAGAATAACTCCATTTCAATATTTTCATAAACTTGACAATCTCTCTTACAGAATACTAGTAAAAGAAATAAAATTCAAGATATATGGATATATATTATGTTCCCCTTCCTACCTCTATATGTCTTTATAAATATTATAATTCTATAACATTTTTACATCTCATTTTGATAAAGTCATAATTTGAATACTGTAAATGTATTCTTATGAGTTCAAATTATATTGCTATTGTTCTTTCAGTGCTATAGCAGATCAAGACTTTTCTTCGTAAGTTTTATTCCACACTTCATATTAGATCAAAGTCATGTTCTTTATATTTGTGAGCCAATTCAAAGTCATGTTCTTTATATTTGTGAGCTAGTTCAAAATCTTATGGTCTTTATATTTGTGTGATGGTTGAAAATTGTATGTTCTAGAGTTTCCTATGTTTTTATTGATTTGAAAATTGGTATAATAGTTGAAGGTTTGAGATATTGGACTGGTGTGAAAATTTAACACATATGTTCTATATTTCGTCTAGAAGTATGAAAGATGTAATACATAATATAGCATCTGATGTTAACTGTGATGTTCACCAGACAGTACTTGGTATAAGGGAAGGTAAAGAAGGATGGTTTCATCTCTATTGTCCTGGTGGTATTGCATGTGATGATGAAGGACATCTCTGGGGAACAATGGTAAGCATAATTACAATACTTCTATTTTTGCTAGTCAGTTTATAAGAAGACAAAATGAACAATGCATGAAAGTGAATGCATACTTTGATACATAAAAATAACTAATTGAGTCTTAAAAAGATCTTACTCTTGCATGTAAAAATTCTTAAGTTATTGTGTTGTTAATGACTATAGATTATAATCTGTTCTACCACTGGGCAATATCAGACTATTTTTATTATTGAAGACTAGCTGTAGGTTTTTTACCATATAACCATTTTACCAAATTAACTATAATTCCAATGTTCTAGCTGGCAACATTGATTAAATGCTGTTGTCGAAGAAAGAAGTTTTTAATTGGTATGACTAAAATGATAGGGCCAGTCATGTTATTAGCTTTACGAGATACAGTATCTGCAATGGAGGTAAAAACAATTTTCTTTATAATCTTATAACATGATATTTATTATTCATTTTTGTTGCAAAAACACATCCCTAAGCTGTGGTGCAATTAGTTTTAATCAATGTTTTATTCCATGAATAAATAGAGTGGAATGTCAACATGGTTTAATACTGACATTAATTCCATCCTCAAACAATTGATTTATAAACTCATCGAAGCTTTGTTTTTAAATTTCTTATCATTATATTTTCTCTTCAAAATTGTTATATTGGGTAGTGCATTGGCAGATTAAACTATCAAATTAACAGCCATGATAAATATTCACAATACGTATTGTTTACTGTTGTACTAACCAACACAATGTATTTACAGGTGTTATGTGCAATGTTAGAATTTGAAATATTAGACAGTCAAGATATGAAGATGCAATTAATTACTACATTACAAAGTACATCAGAAGGTAAAAAGATGTACGCTGCATTATGTGATAGACAGATAGCCCTTAGAGAACTAGTAAGTACATTTCGATCATCTATCAATTATTTTATATTTTTCTTTTTCTAGTTCTCCAGTGAAATGAAAGAGTGAATTTGTTTTTAGATTACTTCTTGAAGTGTATTAATTGTTTTTCTGAATTATATAGGTGAAGCTTATGTTAAATTCTTAAGAAATTTAAGTGTATGATTGCACATCATAATCATTATTTTAATTTTGGCCGATAAAACGATTCATATTGATATCTTACAGCAACAAAAAGGTGGACCTAAGAAATTAACTCTACCTTCAAAATCTACTGATGGAGACCTGTCTAAGATGTTAAATTCTGGGTCATTTGGTAATCTGGAGTGCTTAAGTTTAGCCTTTACCCAAGTGACAAGTTCATGTGCAAATGATTTAATCAAACTCCCATCATTAAGATATCTTAACTTATGGTCCACACAGGTAATTATTGACTTTTAGATATTAGCACTCTGGCAAAGTCAAATCTGAAAACATTTGATGTTAATGGTGAAAGTATGTCATAGTAAATCTAAAACATAAATGATCAATTTGACTAAAGGAATTTTGAAAAATATAGATCCATTAAGTTAATCTTGATGCCGCTTTTACACAGCAATAAAACTGTTAAAAACAACTTTTTATTGTTTATATTCAACAAGAAAAGTTAAATTGATGTACAGTGTATAATGATGATAATCATATATTTGTTTTCAGTTTGGTGATGCAGGATTACAGTTACTATCAGAACACCTACATAAATTACAAGTTTTAAATCTCTGTGAAACACCTGTCACTGATAAAGGTTTATCATCATTAGCAGGTATCAAAATATATTATAGGCCTATACCTAATGATCTACATCTATCATAAACAAAATACAGCACAAGTATGGGGAGGTGCTAAGCCTAGATATTTTTTTTAAATATTCCATTTACTTTATCATATATTGATTTTGAAGTTATTTTTTTTCCTTTAGCTTTGAAGAATTTGAGAAAATTAAATTTGAACAGTACTAACCTTTCAGCCTTGACATTTGAAGGACTTAAGGTAATCCCTTGTTTTGATTGTCTAATTGTACTTTTATTTGTATAATATTAATTTGTAGATCAAGTGTAGAAATATCAAAATAATTTTTATCCCAGTCCAATAGGTCCCATGCCAAGAAAAATCTCCTAATTCCCTTTTCCAATATGTTAAAATCCTTCAGGGAGTGTTCCAAAAGCAATAATTTTTTTGTTTATGTGCAATGCTAGACTGAACTGCCTGAAAGAAATCTTGTCTAATTTCAGGAAAAATTACCATCATTACAAGAATGTGATGTACGGTACACTGATGCTTGGTAATAATATGGTACCTATTATAAATATCAAAATAAAGCCTTAAAATCAATTGGATCTTCAGACAGATGCCCAAATTTAGGGTAGCTCATCCTTTTAATGTGCCTAAAATATCTCATTACTAAAGATTGACCTTGACAGGTTTCAACTTCCATATCTTGATAACTATTATCATATAATACATTATTAGATACACTTTACAAGTTCAATCTGGATTATATTGCGTAGTGGAAAAAATATATATATAAATATATATCATTATGGAATGAAATGAAATGTATACTTTGTGATGGTTCAATATATTGTGTACTGGAAATTTCCTTCTTTGGTTCAATATAAATATCCTATACTGGAACTAAATGGTACTGCCAATGGAATAACGAAATATTTTGAAAGACGTAGACGAAAAGTCTCCATTATTTTCAAGATATTATTAAATGTGAACTACTAAATTTAAACTAACCTCAAAAATCCTATTTTGATACGCCAACAGTTTACTGTATAATATGCAGTTTACAGGTAACAGCTTTATTCAACTTGTATGTGTACATTGTGTAATATAGGATCTTTTATAAAGAAATATAGGATAATATCTTCATGTGCTGTGTTCTATAAATATACCAATTCAAAACAAAATTAATTAAAATCTTATTGATCTAGTGCATTAAATGTGCTTATTGTGTTTTTACTGTAGTCAATTTCATTTATTCTGTGACTGTATATTATATACAATATTCAAATATTTTGTATAAATTGTGAGAAGTGGAATTCGATATTGTGAATTGTGTCATTTATAAAACCCAATAACTGTCTGTATTAATTGATTTTAATTCTAAGGATCTGGAATACAATTTTAATTTTAATAAAGTTTTAAAGATTTAAGCCATAAAGCCACATTGGATTGGATATGAAAAAGTGAAAATAATCATCCACAACTTATTAATCTATTATTACAAACTCTTTAAACATCAAACAGCTGATAGAATATAATTCCAAAAATACAATGCCCTTTTTCAAGAATCAAATTTATCAGTTGACCAACGACAACAGCAAAATTTAATTGATTTTCCAGTACTTTTTTTTAGCATACTAAGTAAGTCTGGTGCTTCAAATCCAGATGTCATAATATTATTAATTTACGTTGTTATTCATGACAAATCAGAAAGCTTTCAGATTGTAAACAGCTGAATTCTTGAACATGAAATATATAATCATATACCAGTACTTTTAGTCTAAATCAGTTTATTTTCAAATTTATGATACTTAATATCAAGCCAAATGTCCTAATATTTGTATCCAAATTATAAAATTTGTAACGGTTGATTTTGTGTTAAGGTCATGATACAATCCTATTTGGCTGTGTTTCTTACTAAAAAAAACTGAAAATATGAAGGAAATAGTGCTGTTTCGAAAACCCTTGTAAAAATATCATTTCATGTTATTTGTTCAACGCATACTAAATTTTGCATTGATTTATTAATCTAAATTTTGCATTTATTTAGTTATCTAAATTTTGCAATGATTTATTAATCTAAATTTTGCATTGATTTATTAATCTAAATGTTGCAATGATTTATTAATCAAAATTTTGCAATGATTCAATAAATCTAAATTTTGCATTAATTTAGTAATCTAAATTTTGCAATGATTTATTATTCTAAATTTTGCATTGATTTAGTAATCTTAATTTTGCAATGATTTATTAATCTAAATTTTGCATTGACTAGTAATCTAAATTTTGCAATGATGCAATAAATCTTAATTTTGCAATAAATCTTAATTTTGCAATGATTCAGTAACTCTAAATTTTGCATTAATTTAGTAATCTAAATTTTGCATTGATTTATTAATCTAAATTTTGCAATGATTTATCAATCTTAATTTTGCATTGATTTATTAATCTAAATTTTGCAATGATTTATTATTTTTTGCATTGATTTATTAATCTAAATTTTGCATTGATTTATTAATCTAAATTTTGCAATGATTTAATAATCTAAATTTTTGCAATGATTCAATAAATCTCAATTTTGCAATGATTCAATAAATCTCAATTTTGCATTAATTTATTAAATCTACGAACTGTGCAATTATATAACTAGCTTTTATCCAAAAACAAGAAATATATAACAATGAACAATAATGATTTCCTCAGCAAGATATTTTTAAAAATATTTTGTTTCTTTTGTTGCTTGTTTGTTGTTATCTTCTGTTTTGTGATTTTTGTGTGAAATATTTGTTGGTCTAAAGTTTTGTATCACTACATTTTAAATATATTTGATGTATTCATTAAGATCATTCATTTTCAAGATAATTTAATCTGGTTGCAATTAAAGAGCTTTAGAAAAGGTTTAAGAAAACCTTAAAGAAAAGAAATATGTTATTGTCTTGTTAGCTCAGTTGGTAAGAGTTGGAATTGTTCTGTTGATTAGACATTACCATCATCCACATATTTCCTGCAAACTTATATATTTCATATCCACATGCTGAATTATTTAAAGTAGTGCTGAATCATTATTATATTTTTACAGTTAGATTTAAGAGTACATAGGTCTAATGTTCAACTGCTGAAAAGTTTTTTTTAAAAAACATATATTGGTCTTTCTAACATAAGAACTACCAGCTGATGTAGCTTCATTTCTGTATAGCTTAACTATCTGTATAGAATTAAAATACAATTTCTGGATCTCCTTTGATTAAGTTTGTTATTTACAGGCCATTAATAGTAAATAATGTTACAGAAGTGACCACAGTTGTAGAGAGTTCAGACATAGTAATTTAACTCTAACAAGCTGTTAGGGTCCTTGAAAGTATGAATCTTGCAGGTTTTTTTATTTCATCTTACACCTTAGTTAAAGTCTCTCACTCTTTAAAATGAAGCTTCATATATCATCTTGTCTATCAATCAATACAGTTTATTTATTTGGTTAACATAAGTTTGAAGAGTTCATTTACTCAAATTTTGACATGTAGTATCATATGAGATACTTCTCATTTGTTAAATGTAACAGAAAAAAAATTGTTATCAAATATTCCATCATCATATTGTTTTATCACATTATTTATTGTACCAGGCTGTAATGCGCAGGCGCATTTAAAATATAGCATTTACCATAAATGGGGTCCTGTTATTACAAGAATTATATTAGGTTGCCATTTTGAATATTTACAATTGTTAAGCTTATAGATTTTAAATTAGATTTGTACCACAATTTATTTGAAAGTTTCTGCCTTGTTTTGATTAAAGAGATACTATAAAGAATTGAATATTAACATTGTATAAAGATAATGTATGGTGTATATTGTTCAAGTCTGCTGGTTTCATTATTGTTTTTTCTATTTGGTTCAAGTGTTTTGATGTTCTAATCATTGTACAACACATTGACCAATAAATATTCTAATTTTATCAAGTCTCTTTTTTCATGGACTAAAAACAAGTATCATTGATGTTTCAGATTCATCAGGAAGCAACCATCAGAATAGACTTATCTCTGACACAGAATGGCTTTTTGGTACTAAAATATGAATTAAAATAGCAACACCAACACCAAGAAAAAAAAAAAAAAAGATTAGTCATGATGTGCAATTTCCAGGAGAAATATATGAGTTTTCTTAAGTGAAAACTCTACTGAATATGGTGCTTACCCAAAATTTAAGATAAACAAATTGTCTTGAGAATCTTGGATCCTATACAGAAAATGATCAAATAAACACATGAATATATCAACAAAAGTTTACTATAAAAACGAATTGAAACTATGTACCAGACATAAGATGAGCAAGGGAGGGTACACAAAATATTTATACATTGTGAGTATCCAAAACAAATCCTTTAGTACAAACTTCCTGGAGACTAAGGTTAACTTAAGAGTATAAAATATGGATACCATTTCAAATACTGTTCAATCAACATTAACTCTTAAAATATACAAACAAAAACAATTATAAAGATGGATCTTTCTAGAACATTTATTATTTTCAAATTTCAATGTGGTTCTCATACCGTCATCAGGAATAAAATATGGATATGATAATGTAGGGCTTAAAGCTAGATTTTAGTATCTCAGCACTTTATTTATGTACATTGAGAGATGATTAATATCATAGGCATAGGCAATTTACTTTAGATGGTTTTCAGCAAATACAATTATATATTCATAAGTTAGACAGAAAAATTATCATGACTAAAGAACAGAATCTTTATATAAGACTATATACATGTATCTTTTATTACTTAATTATATGGATTCATTGTATTAAAGAAGGATAAAAAATTTCTGGCTGCCCTATTTTGTGTCATAGAGAGTTAAAAATAATTAATTGCATAAGAAAATAGGCTCTTGATATGTAATGAATTATAGGAGTAAATAAAATGTTTAATATTTGACCATAATAACAAATAATCAAATATATAACTAACATTTTACTACTACTGTGAAATCTAGAATTTTTTTTTTAACAGCTTACTAGAACATTTTCGATCTTACTTCCACTTTATAGCTGGAGGGATTGAAATTAATAATATATAAAATAATAAATAAAAAGTGACATGAGGTAAAAACCATATAATGACAATCATCAATAGAGAAATAGAGCTTTGTATGAAATATGTCTAATGATGGAATTAATGGGAAACTGACAAGGGAGATAACTGTTTTAATCGAGCCCACAATTACATTAACTGTCAATTCACTGTATTCACAATTATTATTTTAACTTTGGTATTTTAAAATATGTACAATGGCACTATACTACCTATCACATTTTACAATAGAAATAAACAAACACCTAGCTTGATATTTCACAGTAGGTTCCTGTAACTATCTTGCATCTACAACAATTTTATAAACAAAAGATGCTAATTTAACCTCATCTCAGGAGGTTTCAAAATGTATTTCAGTCAGACAATGTGACTCCTTGAAAGGTCTAATCATCAATTATAGATGAGATCATATTCTAACATATCTTTCAATATTAAAATATGTATATTTAATACCCAAGATGTTTGCAGATTTTAGATAATGATTACCATGATTATAGCACTGATTTATAGATACAACCCAACATTACCCATGTAGCACAAGCTGTTTCTGGATAGGAATAAATACGTACACGTACACCGAGTCTGACCTGATCACCACGACAATTTATTATCTCATTACAGAATGTTGTACTGAAAAATAACAAGATGTGTAACCCCCTACTGGCAGCATAGATTTTGAATGAAGACTTGACAATACAGTATTACAGTCACTGAAATGAATATTCAACGTTCAGTCTTACACTTCTTTTCTTTGGTTATAAGTTTCATAAAAATTTCAATAGGGGCGTATAATGATGATTATGTAATTATCCTTATACATGACCTTCTATATAGCTTGTTCAGATGAATTTTGTCACCATATATCAAAAGAGGGCTAAGAATTGTAACATTGCATCACTTAGAATTCAAGAGAATTTGATAAATTGAATATTAAATGTGATATATTGGGACTTTTTTTGCATAAAGAGAATGCTTTGCCAATTAATAAAATCTATATTTCACTTTCATTTAACTAAAAAATTAGCAAAATTATCACAATTCAAAAATAATACTTACTTGAGACAATGAGTAAATATTTTTCTAGGATTTCGATGTGTGAATTGTATTGGATATGATTTTAATGTATGATCTTCAGACATGGATGACTGAATAGCATCTTGGAATTCTTCATTATTACATGTTATTCCTACAACGTATGTAAACTGAGGTCAATTGAAATAAAACCTTTCTGCCAAATGTCTTTGCGTTATACAAATGTGATAACTTAATTGAAGGTTGTAATCAATTAACATAATAATGTGCTACAAGATCATATCGTTACTGAACCTGGGAACAGTACTATTGTGTTATCAAGATATAAAGATCAATATTATGAAATTATTGTTATGCAATTAGTGAATTTAAATGTTCAATGCTTATGACAATAGTTTATATAGGGATAATATTTGTAGTTCCCACAGAAGAACAGATACACTTTACGTTCCAGATAATAACAATTCCTATTTTATCAAATCTTTCTGTACTTATTACCTGAACAAAATTTGCCTATATATAAAGGAGAGATAATAAAAATGTGAGTATTACCTGTCACCCTTTCTGTTTCATATGAAGCTAAAGCTGGTGTTAGTAAATAACTAAATTCATCATCCCATACACTAGTTAACCCTTGGTCCTATAATTCAATTAGATATACATACTTACTTCACCCTGTGTATGGCAAGGCAACAACCAACATAAATTATCTAATATATAGACATAATACACATAATATAAATTCTTGATAACTATATAATATTGTTTAGTACATTTTTTTTGTTCCAATATAGATTAGTTGATTGTTTCAGTTTATTCTGTTGTAAAAGGGTACATTATTTTTGGTTTAGATGTGCACACTATCCTGCACACTAATATGCATATTCATTCCTTAAAATTTTAAAATAGTTTACCCGTCTATGTTCTGTGACTAAAGCTTTAATTTGATCTTCTAAATCATTGGAAGCAAAATGAACATCTAGATTGCTAGGAGATAATGGTGGCCAGGTGTGTTGAACTAACGAACCACAAACTGAAGCTATAGCATCTTCTGACATACTCTTCCATAGTGATTCATTTTCTAATATAAATCTACACACTTCAACATTGTTACAAGACTGAAAAATAACAACAGGTAACAGGTTAAAAGTGACAAGTTTTTACCTTTATTTTCAGGGGTTTGTTTTGTACTTAGTTTTTAAAACTACTAGAACTGCACAAAAATCAAATAATTCCTTCAAAAATACTTCAAATTAGAAATTTTACTTTCTTCTTCTATACATTGAATCCATTTAAACTGCACAAAATTTGAAAAATATAACTTACCTGATTATTGGCATAAAATTTTCGATGATTAAAAATACAATCTACTGTTTTATAAGGATATTTTGATGGATTTTGTTTAGACATTGGTGGACCATTTGGATCTATTGGTTCATGGATATACCTGGAAATTAATGGACATAACTATCAAATGTATTTTTGTCAAAAAAGACCCTACAAATTAGTTGTTACTCAGTGGAAGAACACAAATTCTTGCTGAAAGATTTTTTAAGAAAGATAACATTGAAACAAATGAATAATTTTGACAATATAATTATATTACAGAATACTAGTCAAAATAAATATATACCTATTGCCTTTGATACTCTCCCAGAATGTGACTAAACCATTTACACTTCTAGTCATTACCCAGGCATGAGTAGCACCTTTAGTACTAGTTCCAATACACACATATGCATCTAAACCAAATCCTAATAATAAACTACATAATAATGTAGCATGATCTTCAATACCCTATAAATAAATAGGTTTTACTCAAACTAACTCAACTGATATATAAACTAGTGTCCAAAAGAAACGATACCATCTACTTGCAATGACATAAAAAAAAGTGGTTGCCTAACATTATATTGGCCTAAGCAACGACTTCATTAATATGATCCCAGCCAAATTTCATTCAAATCAGTAAATCAGAAGTCTCTATCACGTTCACAAGCTAATTTTTATTTGTTTTCACCAAGTCAAAGGCAATAACTAAAAACAGTTCACTAAAAAATCACATATATCACATTTGTCCAAGATCTAGCCAATTGTATAATCACACCAAATTTCTTTCAAATCAGATGAAAACTGTAGTCTCTATCGCGTTCACAAGCTAATTTCAACGCATTTTGAATAAGACAATAGCAATAACTAAAAAACAGTCATCGAAAAAATCGTCAATATAGGTTTCTTCTCCCGATGAAGTCAAAACATTTTTGAATCGCTGTACTACTTGTGGTATTTGTGAGCCTATCAAAAAGTCTTCTGTGATTGGTTATTACTGCCTGCATTTTATTTTTGGAAATACCACATTATAATGTGGGCATGTGTTTGTTTTCATACCCAAAAATTCACTATGTAAAAAATAATTTCGAAAGAATGTTGGTATCGTTTCTTTTGAACACTAGTTTATAAGTATTGAAACAGAAACTGAAACATGTTTTCACTCAAAGTTTCTCGCTGAGAGATATTCAACCAAACTGAAACAACACAAAGTGAGGCTCTGAGTAACAACATGTTTCACGTTCCTTGTATTTCCATATTTACCAATGACTTTTTTGGGATTATTTTACAACAAAGACAATATTTCATTATTATAAATAGCTATATATTGTAAATTCAAAATGACATCACTTTAAATTAAGTCGTTCTATAGGATGGCATCTATTGCATATCAAGTGATTAGATTCTGAATTATTAGATTAGTATGTTAAAATACCACTCATGGACGAACAGACATGTCCAAGAAAAATGGCCTAATGAACAGCACTGATACATACCCCTCTATTCATACACAGAAATGAATGAATACATGTCCACTGTTCACGTTTATCTTGTCCTAGAGATTTAGGATAATCTTTATGTATTAAGGAAACAAACCGGGCTGCTTGTCTTGGTGTTTCTATCAACCTACCCGTACGAAATGGTTTTACATAGGAATTAACTGGTTTATTGTTACCATTCTCATCCTATAATTAATCATATACACTCTTATTCCTTTTTTAACTAGAGTACTAAACAGTTTGTTTTACTTCCACTATTCAAATGATAAGCAATAACAATTTTTCCAAGTTTCTTTTAAAGTCTATTTTAGCTTCATAATAAATCAAAAAGTTAGCTTGTCAGGCAATATAATATACTCCCAATGGCAGCTTATATTTGAATAATGTATGGGGCAATAACTCAAAAAACATTTATTGAAAATTAGTATCATTGCCAATGCTTGATAAGTTTCATAAAACTCCATAGAAATTGTAGCTTCTATTGTGTCAACAAATATAGAGGCAAGGGCAATAACTTAACAACCATTTATCGAAAAATAATCAAAATCAAACTTGACAAACGTCTTATCAATACATGAATATGTGGGCGCATAAATTACTTAAATTACTAAATATTTTTTACACTTGTCTATTTACCATAGAGTAGAGCTTCTCTCCTATAAGGGATACCAGCTTTAAGGTAACTTACATAAAGCAGTAAAAGTAACTTAACTATGAAATTGAACAAATCATACAAAAGGAGAACTCACAGTAGCAAATATTTTAACAATTCTATTTTTATGAGCATCACGAATTTGAAGATATTCTTCCCACCATAAAGAACTATAAGTTAAAAAGCCACGTTTTCTATCCGATTGTCTGTGACGTTCCAATTCTAATTGTGCTCTCAATACTTCTTCTCGTAAAGGCTCTGGTGGTTTGGGAAATAATTCCATTTGTAAAACTAAAACACCCACTGGTACTTGATTCTCTATACCTACATAAATATTGAAAGAACATTTTTATTCAGAAATATTGCTTAAACAATAGATCACTCATTCTAAATTAAATATGTTAGATACTAATATAAAGATAGCTCGCCAGGGGTGATAATGACCAGTATTAAAAGTTTTGTCAAAATACGACAAGAATTTTGCCTTAAATGTTTACTAGCTAAAAATGGAATGCATTTTCAAAAACAAAGGCAATAACTCATATAAACTACTTTTTATTTTTAGGGGGCTTTCAATACGGTTCGTCCATGGGTGATAAACAATTTCACCAAGTCTCATTTTAATCTGTTTTGAATTGTACAGTTTATATTGGTAACTAGCTAAAAATTTACCATGGTTTAAAATGTTTATGAATGAAGGCGAATCACAAAAAATGCCAACTCATAAAAAATCAGACACACATCGTTTTCATTGTGATTTTCACAACATTACAGATCAAACAATGATCTTATTTCAATATGGATAGCCATATAGACATATATAGAAATAGAAATCATTTCTGAAAACTGGGAGTCTGTCTCTTTAACAAAAATTTTACCTGTTCCTTTCAGTTCTATAGAAACCTTCATTTTACCCTGAGCTGATGTCAAAACTGGTCTCCATTCAAAATAATGAGAAGCAACCAGTGAGGTTTTACCAGTGGTATCTGTTTTTATTAACACTATATGTATAGGATCATACATTGATAACATAGCTGTATTATCTGCCATTCTTCCTGCTTCACCTACAATTTTAAACAATGTAAATATATCATATTAAAAGATGACTAGATTTTCAATTTTCCAATGTTATAGATGTTAAATACTGTTGAATCAGATCACTTAGTTTCATAAACCAAGACTTGTGAATTGTGAACTTGCAATAAAAACCCAAAACTGAAGAAAAACAATAAAGATGTATAGCTAATCATTTACTTATGTACTGTGTATTATATACATTTCAGGTATCAGTCATCCTTATAATAAAGATATTAAACTAGGAAGATGTTGACTCTCATTTAATGTATGGATTGTAAAATACCTGCAGATTCTTTGTGAAGTTCTAGTAAAAATCCTTCATCGAAGGCTGGTTCACAGGCACAAGGTATAGGTTTAGTTTTAAACCTTTGCGTGCGGAAATGAATATTAAGTGTGAAATATGATGAGACTTGTTGACCAGGTAAAACTTCATTGGTATGTAAATGCTCTAGAAAGGCTTTTCCTTCTTGAATTGTTAAATAAAGATGTCTCCTTGTTGGATCTATATTCACTAAAAACAAGATATAAAGGTTCAGTTTTCTTATCAACTACATGTATACATATTATTCCATTAAAGATGCAAAATTAAAAGAACATCAGATGATAATGGCAAAAAATTTTCAGCTTATGCCACAATAATTAGAAATATTTATCTCTCGCTCACCTACAGTCATCTCACTCAATTTATAGGAAAAACATTAAGTTAAAGGTAGGACTATAAGTACTCAAATGCTATGTACATTGGGGCTGTCCCAACCGCTGATTTAAAATCATCTAATGAACAAATCCAAGATATAGCATTTATCTAATTGAGGACTAAGAGTGTTATTCACCTTTCTTCAATTGATTTGATGATTTTTCCTTGCTAAGAAAATGACTGCTTGGTTTAGGTAATTGTGTTTCACCATCTAGATGAATATCTTTCATCATATTAGCAACAACACCTCTCTCTTTTAGTTTCCTAATCAACTCATTTTCACTGATATGTCCTTCTCTACCTTCAAACTCTGTTTTAACCACATCATCAAGGACATTACGAAAGTGTCTTTGAATATCACTCTATAAAAAGAAAATATTCTGTAACAATAACATTTTCTTTTTGTTTTTACATAAATAGGCCAAATGCAATAATTAATGACTGAAAATTTTAATCAGTAATTTGAGATGGCAACCGAGTGGTGGAAATTCTTGAAAAAAACTTTGATGCAACCACAGGCATGACATGAATGGTGAAAGGAAATAATGGTGGTATGACTGAACTACAAAAACATCCATCTTTCCAAATATATCAAGGTTTAGTGGATTCGATGAATGCAAATATGTTTAAAACAACGCAACACAAAGGTGTAGAAAATCCAAAGTTTTTCTGACTCTCCTCCAACGGGGTTGCAGTGGTTTCCTCCTTTTCCTCACCAGTGGTTTCCCCCCAATGTTTTCTACCTCTTTTTAATCCCAGTGGTTTCTTGACCAAGATGACATCAACTTCAATGATCACACCAAATTTCATTCCAATCAGATGAAAACTGTTGTCTCTATCGTGTTCACAAGTCTATTTCGACGCAATTTGACTTAGTCAAGGCCAATAACTCAAAAAACTTTCACCCAAAAATCGTCAAGATCAAACTTGTCCCAAGATTTTATCAAAATAAATGATAACACCAAATTTCATTCAAATCAAATGGAAATTGTGATCTCTATCGCGTTCACAAGCCAATTTTGAGGCGTTTTGAATAAGTCAAGTGCAATAACTCAAAAACCATTCATTGAAAAATTGCCAATTTCGAACTTGTCCAAGATTTCATCAATATAAATGATCACAGCAAGTTTCATTCAAATCTGATGAAAACTGTAGTCTCTATCGCGTTCACAAGCCCATTTTGACGCGTTTTGATTAAGTCAAGTGCAATAACTCAAAAACCATTCATCGAAAAATCTCTTATTTGGAACTTGTCCAAGATTTCATCAATATAAATGATCACAGAAAGTTTCATTTAAATCCGATGAAAACTGTAGTCTCTATCGCGTTCACAAGCCAAAGTCAAGTGCAATAACTAAAAACCATTCATCGAAAAATTGCCAATTTCGAACTTGTCGAAGATCTCATCAATATAAATGATCAGAGCAAGTTTCATTCAAATCCAACAAAAACTGTAGCCTCTATTGCGTTCACAAGTAATTGTGGACGGACGGATGGGGTGACGACAATATACGACCACATTATAATGTGGGCGTATAAAAATAAGGAATACCAGTCAACTCGGGTACATGTCAACTCGGGGACAGTTAACTCGGAGACAAAGTGAGTTAACTCGGGTACAACCATCAGTTAACTCGGGTACAACCATCAGTTAACTCGGAGACAACTTCGACCTAATATATATTATTGAAATAAAGATGATATCTTAAAAACCTTTTGTTTTCGAATTCCCGATCATGCGATCGGAACTTCTTTTAAACATGATTTCGGTAGTAAGCGAGATCAGCGGTAGATTGTTTTTCACGGTCGGAACTTCCTTGAAACATGGTTTCGGTAAATCAATTAAACGATTAACAAACTAATTAATAATGAAAACACAATTACTGATACGTGTGATCGCTCATTCAATTAGCGGAGAGATCAGAAGATTATCAATTAATTCCGATTATATGGCTTCCTATCTGAATATTATATATACGTATACGAATCTTATTTGACATTCATTCTTTTACGTCTGAAAATGTCTGATTGCATCGTATGTT
The DNA here is from genome assembly GCA_030562195.1 of Nipponacmea schrenckii. Taxonomy (NCBI): domain Eukaryota; kingdom Metazoa; phylum Mollusca; class Gastropoda; family Lottiidae; genus Nipponacmea; species Nipponacmea schrenckii. The sequence continues at coordinate 22,981,844 of JAUJPP010000007.1, read as the reverse complement.
CGTCTGAGGTCCGTCCCCGTCAAGAGGCTTTGTCATGCGACGTATGCAAGAAATGGCAGCACCGAACCTGTAATATAAACCTATCAAGAGAAGAATACAGGCGCCTGAACAGGGAAGGTCGGGAGATCCAATGGAAATGTGCCCAATGTGAGGATGATGATGTTCGTTCATCTTTGAACAACATCAGTATACCCGACGCTGATCTGGAACAAGAGACAGAAGAAATTTGCACAATCCCTTACACACGTACAGGAGATATTGCAGAAGAGTGAGTATATTTAAGAACAAAACAAATTCAAGTCACGTAGAAAAAAATTCGACGCTTTTTGCCCATTATGTAACTATGGGTCATTTTCACCTGTTCTTGTGTATAAAGTGTTTTTCTATTTAAATTGCAGTACATTTGAAGACGAGCTTGCCATGGATACAATTGATACCGACGACGAAAGTCCGAGGTTTCAATTGATCGAAGGAGGGTCGCAAAGGCAAAAGAACATTCTGGTGGACCGCAGGGGTTTTTCTTTTGTTGTAGCGAAGAAACGAGGCCAAAGTACGTACTGGAGGTGCAGTGTCCGAAGTAAAGGAAAAACCTGTCTTGCTACAGTTACAGAAAATATGACAAGTACGTGACAGGGTGCAATAGCCAGCGGGCTAAGAGGAGTTGTCTTCAATTGTATATGCTCGTGCCATTATTATATAAGGAAGCTATGATGGTGAAGGTGACTGTACGTCTTATCACAGAGAAGAAGGTTAAGCGCTTCCAATCGAAACGAAGCAGAACACAACAGGCGCAAATTTTTGCTATATGGGCGACATATGACAATGGGGACATGTCCATCAATACGCTACTAAAGGAAATTGGGCGTGTTGTTGCCATGTAAATGGGCTCCACCTAGAAACAAATGGGCACTAAAAAAAATGTCCAAATAACGACATGCAACCATGTATTAAGATATTGTTATGGTTATACTGAATAAAAAATAAATTGTCTCCCTTTTAAAGAACTCTTTCATACTAAAGATAAAAAAACGGCATCGATAAATTTGTACCCGAGTTGACTGGAGAATATTGTCTCCGAGTTTAATTTTGTACCCGAGTTAAGGGCAAGGTAAACCTCAGCCATTTTGAAATCTGCTGAAAATTTTGTCAAAATTTATTTCTAACCACGAAACGGGGTCCATGGATACAAATTTCCAAAACGGGCAGATGAACATCAAAATCAAAATTTGAGGAAGCAATTCCTTTAAACTTCAATGTGCACTTGATGACCCCAAATTTTCTGAGTCAAAATAGTACAAAATTTCAAATCACTAACTCCCATAGATAACGATAACGTCAAAACTGAACACTCTCAAACTTACTTGTACATATTCCCACATAATCCAACCGCAACAGTCGAAGCTTATTTTTTCAAAATACATTGAGATAGAAGCACAATTGAACAAAGTTATCAGCCATCCATAACACTGTAATCAAAATGGCGGATTCGCAAACAAAACAAACATGCCCCGGAATGCAGAAACAACACAAGCGCAAGTTATTAAATTGACCTATTTACCTGAAAATGTGTGTTATTGCTCATTTGGTATCAGAAGATTCTGATGCTGATGGCTGTTGATTTTTTAAATTGAAAATAAACATTAAAAAATCAATGTTATTTCGTGCACACTCGGTTCAAACTCGTGTCACCCTTCGTGTCGGTTTCACATGTACAAATACGCAATTGCAAGAAAAGAAAATTTCGATTATTGTTTTCGAAAATATGATGTATAATACCAAGAAAAAGAAATAAAAGTCAACAGTAAAGATGAAACAATTAAAAACCAGTTGACTAAAAATAAATAAATCGTGAACTATATTTCCAGAGTATGTGCATCCCTGAAGTGATAGGGCTCTTGCTGAGCTAATATTTGTGACATTACAAAAAATACAAGTAATCTAGCAATTGTCAATGTGTACATTGAAGTTAAGAGCAAAATTTGTATTGTTAGTCATTCAAAAAAATATTTGTCAATTTGATAATCTATTTATACCAAAAAATGATGATGTCCGAAAAAAGCACCCTATTACCTGACAAAAACATCACGTGACCACTAGGTCCGGTTGCTAGCCAAAAATAAGTGACAAAATAGTTAGAAAAAACAATTTTTTTTTTCATACCATCTATCTGAATGCTTTGTTTTAACGTTTTAGGAAGGAAATATTTAATTATGTTGAACTTTTGAGTGCCAAACAAATATTTTATTATTGTATGGATGGACAGTTGTGTATTGGGTTAGTCCAAGACAACCTGAAAAAAATTAAGGCCTTGGCCTTTCTGCCCATACTAATATATAAATCCACGACTCAAAAGTAAAACCATTTTGCACCTCCTTCTATAAAACTCAAAGGCTCTTTACTACTAGGCTAGTCATACATAGCTCTCAAATAGACTCGGAGTCGAGAGTGGGCCTAGTAAGAAATTCCAGTTCACGCAGGGGACGGAAGAAGAAAATAACTCACAACATGTTTAATGATAATGATATGAAAAGGCTATACAGTTGCAAATTTTTGCACCCTTGTAGTGATGTTTAATAGAAATGAGTCTACTTATAATTTGAGGAGACGCAAAGACTCAATGCAGGCATAGGCTTAGACTCTGAAACTATGGTCAGATTATGTCGGACAAACATCACAGGGGTGCTTAGAATATAAAAATGCTGAGAACGCATTTTCTCGCTCTTTACATGCTATATTCTGGCAAGAACAGACATTTTATTTACTCTTGAACACCGAGAGTATAAGCGCCAGTACGGTAAGAAAATTGATACTTTCACAGAAAGATGTTGAGCTAGTAATCTGGGCAACAAAGAATGACACTACTGTTGTTGTCAAACTTCAAAGGCAAAAATTTATAATTTTCGGCTTGTTCAAAGGTACAGAATTACATTTTGATTTGTGGCCGAAGGTAGAACGAAGGTGTGTCAAGCTTTGGAGTAGAGCCTTATGGCCGATGAAGTGGAGAAAGTGTGAAGTGGATATAAATGGGGTACCTTTTTGTGCATTGTGGTAGGCCTACTGTGTACGTTGAGGTTTAGGAGGAAGTGACAACAAGGGAAGTAACTCTGTATTTTTGAACCGGATGTTGCCTCTCTTCTTAGTGTAATAAACAAAATCTAAATCGTATTATCTCTGCACAGTATTATTGCTGTTTTTCGAGCATTTTTCGTGTGCCAGTTTGTGTATTGTATTCTGTTAACTGTTTTGATCCCAGTCATAGGCTACATAGGCCTTCTTCTCCTTCCCAGCTGAGTGGAGAAGTGTATCAGTTACATTTTTAGAAGTTCCTATAGGCCTACTCTATTATTCTCATTGGAATCTGTTCAAAAACGTAAAGATCCCTCCGGGGTTTGAAGACGAGGACAATCAGTTGATTTTAAAGATTTTGAAATCCAAAGATAGCATTCATCCGAGAGGTATAGATCACCATACTTCTTGACGTTAAAACAATACTGAACTAAAGAAGGCTTTCTTGCTTTATGGGAGTGAAAACCTCAAATTTGGACAGATATTTGCTAAGGCCAAACAAAATAATATGTGTGGTTCCGGTTACCCGACCGACCCTAATTTTTACCCCCGACCCTAAACTTTTTTCCGATCGATGAGAAAAAAAAACCCACTCCCGTATTGGTCTAAATAAATCACACATAAGTCGCAGTCGCAAATAGAAAACAAAGTTAGGTTCGTGTTAATCAACATACGCGATTACATTATTGTTTACGGTAAGAAACTAGATAGTCTCGATTATTCAGACCTTCAAACGTCTATATTGTTAAAATACTACTGACAGAAATAATCACGCGACAAAAATAATACTCGCAGAATTGCTTAGAACGAACTGCTCCCGATTCCCGACTGGTTATCTCCCTTTTTTCTCTAAAATGGCTGCTTCATGTAGCGTGCTTTGTCTAACTTTTAAGAAATGTGACCACCAAGAAAAGAAAAGTGCCGTAATGCCTGTATTAAATTCCAGAACCTTTCTGGATTTATTTAAAGAGTATCATGAAGTTGGATCTGATATAGGCGTAGATGATAACCCGTTTAATGTGACTAGTCAATCTCATTCTATTGTACCGTCATTGACTGTAGGGGAAGTAGTTTCCTTATTTAACTTTCGACAGTTCGAATTTGAGTGCACATTGTCAATAGCTGTTAACACTGAAGAAGGAGACTCTGTAAAGATGGCAAGGCCAAATGCTTTTGAGTTATTAATGGCTGGTGGTAGAGGCTTTCCTGAAATCAAATTATGAGAAAGCCTGTTTTGGTAAAAAAAAAAAAAAAAAAAAAAAAAAAAAATACCTACCTACCTACCCTATTTTTTTTCAAACAGGTTACCGGAACCACACATATTATTTTGTTTGGCCTAAGTTCATTTTACTAAACTTTTTTTTCAAATTTTTATTATCATTTATAGTGATTATTGGACTTGTAGCACATATTGATACTTGTTATACCTTGTTCACATAAACAGGGAACTTTTTAGAATGTGTCATGGTTTTGCCAAATTGCAAGGTTTACCTTGCCCTTAACTTACAAAAATGTATACCCGGGTTGACATGTACCCGAGTTGACCGAGTACCAAAATAAGGTGGCGATAGTGATTACTTGACTCTCCTCCAACCATATCTGTCAAAATAGCCATCAGATGCTGGGAAATAGAGTCAGAAAGTTTCGGACTAGACTATAATTTAAAGTATATGTACAGCATTTCAATATGGCAATGAAATATCATAATAATATCTTATATAAAAAAATAAGGAGGCGATAGTGATTAATCGACATGAAGTTCAATGAAAGTAACAAGTTACTATTCAACAAAAGAGTAATTCACCTTATAGGCCTATTGGTTTCAGTTTTACCTGACCTATGACATTAATTATGCAGTTCTTAAGTTAGGTGTTTTTACAAATTATTCCTATTTTTGCTTACCTGTGATAGGTGATTATTAATAAGCTGTTTAATTTCTTGCACCTTTTCGTTTGGAAGAGCCATTGACATACAATGTTAAAGGAAAACTAATTCTGAAATAAACAAATCAACACATTTCCAAATTTAGAGCATGATCTGTCAAGTTCGATGTCCGCGGTAACGGAAATGCGCATGGGCCAATAACAAGAGTTGCCAGATTTTTTCTTTTTTTTTTATTGATCTAAGCGATAGGATAAGAAAATCTCTTAAAACCATATGTGGATGATATTATTGAAAATATTTTTTAGAATAAGAATCTTGTTTAGCCCTAATGAATTTACTTAAGTTATGAATGCAATTTATAACAAAAAAAAAAAAAAAATCAAGAATTAAGTGTTCATACTCGGGCAACTCAGCTTATATTAAACCAAAATGGCAGGTAATCAGTCTGAAAATGTGAAACGCAGAACGTCATCTTCAAATTATAAAGATCCAACAGCAAGTGGGAATATGAAAAATCGTGGGAAGAAGCCAATAGCAGAACCGATTCATATTGGTCACTTTATAATGATTGTTATTATGAAATTATGTCGAACAGTACTTTTAATCGATACATCAGTTAAAATAGGACTTTACCTTATGGTTGTTCTCATTGGCTCTGTTATCTGTGACCTACATGCTATGCCAAGAGGATTCTTTTCTGACAAGAAAAACTTCTTAAATGTTTATTTCATAAAACTTGGATGGGGATGGACATTGTCATTAATCGGACCGTTTATATTCATGACTAGTTTTGTCTATTGCTGTGGTAACTTGAATCAAGTCCGAAGACATTTGATGAGACTGGCTGTTGGAACACTTTGGTGGTATGTATGTACCAGTTTCTTTGTGTATGTGAATAAAAATGTTGGAGTATGTACATTATCAAATTTGAAAGACAGTAAATCATGTGTAGAAGCAGGCAAATCATGGCTCGGGTTTGATATATCAGGTCATGTATTTTTAATGATACATTCTTTGTTGATCATATCAGAAGAAATGAAATGTTTTAAAGATTGGACAAAGTTGAGATTATTACTGGATGATGAAAATTTTATGGAAAGAAAAAACTTGTCAGCAAGTGAACTTTCTCAAGCTAAAACATCTCATAAACAGTTAACACCTTTAATTCAAATTAATGTAATTTTCATAACATTGCTAAGTTTATTATTTGAATTTATGCTTTTAATAACTATTATTTATAGATTTCATACACTTTCACAGAAGGTTTTTGCAGCCTTCATTGCTGTTGGTTGTTGGTTTGTTAATTATAGAATGTTATATAGAACTAAAATAGATATAATGCCTTGCTTACCAGGAGAAGGTACATTAAACTATTATAAATATGATGTTTGATTCAATAAAAAATTTTATGTTAGATTTTAAATGTACAGTACCCATTTAAAGGGTATAATGAAGTTTGTGTTATTGAAATTTTTAATTACTTGTAAAGGATTGTTAAAGAGTTCATATGTCTTGTAGATTAACAAATTTATGATGAGAACACTAAATGTCTTGATGTGTGTTACCAGTATATCAAGGATATAATATTGAAAGAAAAAGTAAACGTGCACTAAATGTTATATTCAAAATACATCAAATCACTGCAAAAATATTTTATATCAAGAGCCAGATATTTCTTATCATTTATCAGTAATATTGGTGTAAGAGAAAAAAAAGTTGTCCACTACAAATTATGACTGTCACTTTTTATTGGTTATTCTAGATTTTAATCTCTACTAATCCATATTTATAAGAATAAACCAGTATTAATTATTGTTGATCAATCTCCAAAAGTTTTTTTGTTTTGTTTGTTATAATGTTATTTGAATGTACCGTACCATATGTCAGATTTTTGAATGAATGTATGTTGATTTTATTCAAAGTTTGGAAGTGGTTTGTGAATTTCCAATTTCATTTGTGCCAGCTTACATTAAAATCATCTTTATGCTTATGTTTTAATCCCGAAATTAAGGCTTGAAACTCTATCATGTAATGTTACTCAAATCTCAGCACTTTAGTTATTGTTTATACTCAACAATATTTATGATTGGACCTATGACCAATTAACCAGTAGTAACTTCATGTGTAGTTAATTGCTTTCTACTAGTCAATTATATTTGATATTGTATCATCTGGTTACCATCTGTTTGGTAGATCTAAATAGTTCTCTTAGAGCCTCAAACAGACTAGTAGGGGGTCTACAGATAGCAAAGATAGTATTAAATGATCATTAATTTAACAAAGCTATTAGTTACACTGTATCTGCTAGTCAGGGATATGTTGGTGTCTTGTGAGCTCAGGTATGATTATGGTCCTGACTCCTGATGAATTCTTTTAGAATTTCTGTGGATCAGATAAGCATTTTAGTAGTAATATTTAAGAGATTTTGATGACAAGTCCTGCAACATGTATGTGATTGTATTCCTTAAGCCTCTTATCTTGTATTCTTTTTGAGAGATAAAAAAAATAAACCTAAGATACCATTTTTCATCCTATACAACTTCCACATTGTGTGAATAAAAAAATTCCAAGAAGTAACAGACTGTATATTTTTGCTACAGGTTTGCACAGTTGAAAGCCAAATAGCCCTCAAAATACAATGCCTGGTGCAACCCATCTCCATTAAGCCACCAAGGTCCAAAAAAAGAAGAACATGTATCAGATTCTTAACATTTACAGAGCCTTTGTTAATTAATTAAGCAATATTTTGCTAATTTTGTGTAGCAAGTGGTTTAGCTGGTTAAAATGGATTCAAAATACAGAGAAGAACTGCATTTATAATCATTTAGGTTCCTTAACTTCCTCAGGGGGGGGGAATAGGAACAAGAATTAATATTGATTAGTTGATGATCGGTTTCTATGACCTTTTTTTTTTCTATTCCATAATCATAAACTTGTTATACATGACTATTTTTATACTGCAACATAAAACAGAATATAAATATAAGCTCTCAAAACATTTCTGAATGCAAAACATTACTAATACATAGTTTCATTAAATTGAAATATTACATGGTCAGAAACCTGTTTTTAATTTTAGTGCTCCAGTCACCAGACATTATATTCTTTATATTTATAATTAAATATTAATTTCACCTCAGGTGAAAGAGACAAAATCTTATAAAATAAATATTATAGTATACTAACAATTGTGACAGTTTGCCACCTTAAAGGGATAATAGGCGTTAGAATACACTCGTCCTACGGCTTATATTTGTGTTTCATATTGACTATTAGTTAAATAAGTATGCATCCCACAGTTTACCAAATTTAAAAAAGCCACAATAAAAATATATTCGGAATTTTAAAAAAAAGTGAGCCAGCGACGATTCCATTCAGTTTGAGAATAAAAGCGTCTGGTAAATCAACGCTAAAACATCATTGTGGAATTCAACAGTAGGGGTCAAGGACGCGTGAAAACTCACATGTTAGAGTTACTTCCCTTTATATTTACAAGATTTGAAAATCGCTTGATGGATGGCTCAAGCGTTTTATGATTAACTACTTTATTTTGGGGATTTATCGGATTTTAGAGGGATTTTGATGTATAGGTAAGTCCACTGATGGATATATACTGTTATTGTCCAAATTTGAGTGAACTTAAAATTTTATGTTCTTTCTAACGCCTATTATCCCTTTAATGGTAAAGATTTGAGATTCAAAAAGGAATGTACTGATGCTATTTTAAAAATATGTAAGGTAAAGAAATAGGCACTGACAGCTTTGATTTTGCATAAAAATAATTGGCCATACAGTAACAATCACCAATTTGAACTTTTCAACCTCTAGTTATACAATACTTTTGAACATTTTGGGGTGGAAATGAACACTTCTCATAAAAATCCAGAAAGAAGTGTGCCTTTTTATTAGAATTAAATGAACAATAAATTAAATTAATTTTTTTTCCGATATTTCTGATTTTCAATCGAGTCCATTGAGGTGGTTAAAAGCATTTATACAAAGTTTTCTCAAAATAGGAAAATTGTGTCTTAAAAACAAGGTCAATAGGGTGCTTATGGATCTTAATAGTGCAAACTTAGTAACTAAAGCATGAGCCACACGTATTCTTTTTATTTCCAATCCAACTTTCTAAAAAATTTAGCCATAGATATTTTTTTTTTCAAATCCCACTTAGAAAATCGAAAACTTATTTAAAGTATCTTAGTCAGAATTTCGAGCTACTTAGTCGGAATTTCGAGTCTGATTTAAAAAAATTAAATATGTGTGACAGTAATACACTTCTGTAGGCTCATCCTTGGGTGATTACAAACTCTCATAAGTTTGGCCAAATCTGTCTGAATAGTGCCTTCAAAAGTGTTTACGACTAATTATGGATGGACATGGGTGATGCAAATATATGCTCCATGTCATTTATGTGTATAAAAAAGACAAGATAATATCTTATATTATAACACGAATTAATTGCTATACATATATATGTATATATCATTTTCACTGCTAAAAACTGTCTCGCATAATAAAAGAGGAAGATGAGGTCAAATGCTGAGAATAAATTTCAAAGAAAAATAGAAGCTTTGAGTAGCCTACCATTTGATATTAAAAGCATGGTTAATTGTTCTTTAACAGATTTTAAAGGTCATGGTTCACCATTTTTGGAGGTTGATTTTGGTTTTGAATAGTTTTAAGCAGAAGTACTAGAAATGTAAGAAAATCTCATAATTTGTTAAACTAGAAATTTTACTTTCAATTCTATTTCTATTTCTAAAATTTTCGTTTTTAAGCCTCATGTATGATTGATCACACAAATGGCCTTTAAACAAACTAATCAGAAAATATTAAGTATATCTTTTGGAAATTAGAAGAGCAGCAACACCAGCTGCGATTCCAACAGTAGCTAATCCTCCTATGACAGGTAAAACTATTTTGGCCTTCTGTTTTAACATATACTGTGCAGTGGCTTTAGCAGCTCCTAATATTGTCTTCTTTATACTTGGTCTTTCTGATAAACGAGTCCAATATTGGTAAACTTCTGGTCTATTATCTTGAGGAAATAATTTGGAATCTAGTCCAAGATAAACTACTCTTCCTATCAATGTAGCTAAAGTTATATCAGCAGCTGTAAATGTTGGTCCGACAATCCAAGTTTCTTCTACACCATCTGAAAGAGACACAAGCACCATGGTTGATTATAATTTTGAAAAAAAGATAGATTTTAAATTAATCTTAACAATATAGCTTATGATTTATCTATCTGTCGTAAATAACTCAGAAAACCATTGCCTTTCAACAAGTATTCCTTATTATCCTAAATGTGATATAAAAAATGTCAAATTTGTTTTAGATGCGGTTTTTTTCTTACATAAGCCTATATTTGATGGGTAGGTCAGATGTAGTAAATGTTTAACATATGGGTGTTGTTAATGTCAAAGAAAATCATACAAAACAAACACAGAAAAAAGACCAAACTCAATTACACATCTCTCTAAAGATTTCCTGGTGTCCAAATTTGTAGTGTTTAATTAGTAGATAATTAACATGATATAAGATAGCTTGCAAGGCAAGGTAAAATACGCCCACTGGCAGCATTGATTATGAATAAAACATAGGCTTAGAAAATTATCGGATCATCATTAAATTTAATAATGCACATCTTCAAACTACTATCAACACACATAAAACAACCAAAAGAATACATAGAGATTTGTAGCCTGTAGAGTGAGCACGAGTTGCAACCTATAGGTAACATAAGTCAAACACAATATTTCTCTGAAAAATTATCCCATCATCACGAAAATCAATAGAGATCATCTTCATAATGACACTGACCAACAAATTAAAATCAAAAGAATCCATAAAGAATTGTAGGGTGTAGAGTGAGCATGAGGTAATTGTGAACGGACGGATTAAACAACAGGGCGATTACAATATACACCCATTCTTTCGTGTGGGCATAAAAAACAGAGACAGAACTAAATCTTTATGTTTCTTGACAGTTGGCTCTATGGAAGCAGAACGTTTTGTAATATTTCAACAGATGAATAGTTTATCCAATGGCTAGCTTGTGGATATGATATACAATACCATTCATGCTTATGATATTTACATGAGTAGAATATCACAAGCAATCTTATTTGCATAAAGTCATATCCACTCATAGACATAAGACAACTTCTATACATGCATATGGACAATGTAGGCTTCATTATTTATCGTTGTATGACTTAATCATATTTCTAGCTCGGGTCTAATTACAAATTATTTAACCAGAAGACAAGCTGGTATTTTTCTTGATCATCAGAACATCTCTACTTTTGATTGAAAAAAGTTAGAGCAGTCCAATTTTATTATATATATATATATATTTATGCATAAATAAAAAAAGAGAACCAAACTTGAATGATTACCATATAAGTAAGGATTTTTTGATGTTTTTAAACTTGCATCTAATCCTTTGGAGTATTTTAATAACAAATGTTTTAACTAATAACCAAATACCTTTTTTGTTCTGCTTTAATAATGTTTCCATTTGTTCAAATACTTTATCAAGATCATCAATAGCTTTCTGAACTCGCTCCTTATCACTACACAGGCTTATTTTCTTGGTGAAATACTGGTTTTTAGTCAAGTAGGCATCACGAAGATCAGGATGTTTGTCAGCTAATTCTGCACAAGTTGTTGCAAATGTGCTCCATGCATCTTCTATTTCTATTGAAATAAAATAACACATTAGTCTTGTGGATTCGAAAATTTCATATGCATAATTTCAAACACTATGACATAAAATCATCTAATGAAGATTTTATACATCTTAATTTCGGGGTTTTAACCTTTTTGAAGTATCATAATTAACAAACCTTTTCTTGTTTTGAGGAAGGCTTTAGGTAATTTTAGACCAGATGGTGAAAGTTCAGGGTAAAATAAACAACCATATGTTATATATTCCATACATATTCTTCCTATTATACCTCTTACTCTCTCAACTTCTTTACCAATTTCACTAGTTTTATCAGGCACTAATTTAGGTTCTTAAAAAAAAAAATCATCAATATACAGCAACTTTGAATTGGGGTAGCCTATGTTCACGTCTAGTATTGGGGATGAATAAACTAAACTAAATTATCGCGCAGAAATAGTACAATTTTCATTTCAAAATAAGCTATCCTATCTATAATCTGCCAACATCGAGTCCTCCTAGTGTAAATCCATTATTCAAATCCATCATGAATTGCATGTGGATTACCGTCAGAAATACAAAACAATTCATTATTCATCTATTTCTTCATATGAAATTGATATGCTGAAATGAAAATTAATAGGATTTCATTTTTACTTACCTGTTGGTATTTCTTTATCAATATAGTCTACTATATCTCTAGATTCTACCACTACCTTATCACCATCAGTTAATACAGGAATCTCACATTTATTATATAACCTAACAAACTTAACTTTCAACTGTTCACCAGCTAAAAAATTTATAATCTTCTCTTTATATTGGGCTTGTTTTTCTTCTAATGTTATCAATACCTATAGAAATATTGTAAATATCAACAACAGGGATCATAGAATCCTCAATTTATATATATTTCTTGACATAGCAATTCACAGATGGATGAAATTTAAACCTGGTTTTGAGTCTCCAGAGTCTGCCCTGTAGGCCTACACGTATAATGCTGACTATCATTAAGTTAAAAAAAACTGCAGTAACTTTTTAACTTTGATATGGCTGGCAAAAAGCACCAAATCAATAACCCTCTTACAGATATTAATTCTCCAGTTGGTGAGTTTAACTTGCTGACCTTTTGACATTTCAAAGGATTCGTTCTGTAAGTTATTTGACTATTACAGGCAGATATAGAATACAATTCAGTAGATCATAATATCTTTCATCTCAATGTATATACAAATGCGTCATTGCATTTTAACTCGAGTCAAATCTATCTAGACAGATATCAAGTCAGGTTCAAGGTGATTCATATGACATTCATTATATAAATCATGATGAAATATGAAAATATATCAAAGTATATTATATATTTTGCTAATAAAATATATCTTAAATCTTACCAAATGAGAATAATAGGATGTAGGAAAATAATACAAGGTAAATCTATTCTTAATATCCATATTATCAGCTTAATTGTATCCCTTACGGTGAAGTCGTCTGCTATAAAAATCAATAGGTATCACATGCCTGCTTCTATTCATGGAGCAGCTGATGAGGAAGAGTCCATTGTAGAGAGGGGTTGTAATTGTCTTGGACTGAGCCATTATTGATTCCTGAGTTTTAGTTCTAAAGATAACCAGGCAACATTAATGGAAATCTAGAAATAGATACTCAGAACATGTCATGAATATTGTTAAAGTCAACTTTGAAATCATTTATGGAATGGAATTCTTTTCTGTGTGATGTGTTGTCATTCAATATAGTAAAACCAGAAGTATGATTCTAGTATGGTGTTTAAGTAATTAAAGTACAACTTATAATAGAAGCACATGCATACATACTTTCAACATGTTAAATTAGGGGAAAAGCAATTGAAAGATTATCTCAACAGAACTATCCTGTGGTCTTCATAAGCCTAATGTGGTCCCCATCTTTTTCATCTCTCAAAATGAGTAGACCTGGGAACTTAATTGCTCTCACCTTTATGGAAAAACTCACAATTAACTCACCACTTAAAGTGGCAGTATTTCACTTAATTCTTTTAGGCAATAAATTCCATAATCAACAAAATTCAGACACATAGAATTACAGATATTTTTTATTCATGATTCAAGGGATTGATTTTAATTATCTAGTTTAGAGATTCAATCATAAATAGTATCACTTATACAAATAATATACATAATTTACAAATAATATACAACATACAAAATATATACATATTTGTCCTATGATGTGTATAGCACTCATTCTTAATCCAAATACACGGAAGGCAACAGTAGTTGTTAACAGTTTTTCATAACAATTGACAGAAACCAACGGTTATCAAAATTTTAATAAAAAGTGAAAATAGCATTTCAATTTTTTTTCCAAATAAACAAATATTCACAGCCAGTTAATTAGGTTTATAGAAAATATATCAGATGTTTCGTACGTGACTTGTCAACTAATTTAAAATTTTTGGTTATTAAATGGGTAAATCATGAACACATAATTTCTGGGCACTGAACTTTGAGCATACTTGACTATTTTAAGAGACAACAAATTTCAAGATAAATACAGATAGTTACATAATCATAGTTGTTGAGGGAATGCAAGTGGTAAGGTGATGAAATTCACAGCAGTTAATTCTAAAGTGAAAGATAGCATGGTACTTTTCAATAAATCATTGCCAAAGAAATATAAAGTAGATATTTACCATCTCGTCCTAATTAACAAACAGGGATGCTGTTAATTCTTTTCAATTGTGCTTAACATGTATTTGTTTTCAATTCCTTGACCGAATGAATAGTTCATATATCGTTGACATTACATAGCTATGTTTATGAAGAGTTTTAAAAAAATGAGCTTAACATATTTTTGTTATTTTATCATCTTACTTATTTCCACTACGTAAATATTTACAATATTTTGTCAGTGACAGAGTTTAAATAGCCTTTGAGTAACACTTGTTATGTCAATTTTCATTTATTATTAAAGAGAACACTGTTTTCAATCTGTCCAGATCTACAATTTTTAAAAAATAATTGAAAGACTATATCCAACCTACATGTAAAAAAAATAGAAGAGTCACTGACAAAATAACTATCACAGCTTTTAAATTAATTAACCTATTCCTTAGATTAAAAACAATAAATTAGAAATGTCAAAACATGATTTCCTTGTTTATCTACATGACCATATCAATGAATATGGAAGCACAAATAATGGACAAAAGTTAGTTTAGAGCCAGCTAAACTATAGAGGTCATGTATGAACACCTCAGATATCAATTTCATCTTGTCTGCTACATGCTACACTATCATCAATGGGTTTATACATAATCATTATATACACAAATTAAAATGATATGATCACAGTTGAGCCTATTTACAAAGTTAGCCATATACATATATCAATTATTTTCTAAATATACAATCATAATTCTCATAATTGGGAGTAAGAAACTGAAGGTTGAGGTATTTAGAATGTAAAACAGATCAAATAGTGAAAGTTTCAAGCAAATACTGGCTGAAATATCATTTTTAAAATGACACAGTCATTTTACAATTACAAAAACTTACAATTCTAAATTTAAATATTGATATGTATCATTGTCTAGTATTTTCATTTAGAAATATATCTATATAATTGCATACAAACTATGCACAGGTTTCAGGGTGGGTGTGGTGGAAATGTTTTCGGAATTTAGATTTGTCTCCTTTGATGTGTTCTACGCTCTGTTTTCTTGTATGACCTGAAAAATAATTTCTAATATAACAACCGTTTTTAGTTGTATCATTTTTAGTCTAAAAACTAAACTGACTTTAAAACAGTAGTTAGAGTATAATAGGCATACAATTCAACTAGAAATCTAGATATTAAAATATTAATTAATAGATAAATACAAACCTATAGTAACTATAGTGCTTCCTATAGCTATACCAGTCTGTCCATTTGGTACATAATCTTCATCACCTATTGGTAGTTGTATTATTAATGATAAGACTGCTGCTTTATTGCTATGTAATGGTTCTATAGCAATCGCTCCAGGACCAATCTAAAATTATAATTTAATAAGTCCAATGCCAGTAACTTAAAATTGGATGATATATATCGGATACCAAAACTAGTAAAATCATGTGAACAATGTAAAACATAATGGAATGACTTTTATCTTCAAGCATAGTCTTTTGATAGTAAATCAATTTCTGTTTTGAAGTTAGCCTTTATTGTAAGATTTGCATTAAACAGAATAACTAATGAATAGAATTTTATTACATTAGCCAATAAATATTGAATCTTGTAACAGATCAATAAAGGAAGTCAAAAGTCGAACCTTTTTCCGTTTTCTAGGAAAAGTGTCTTGAGGATCCTTGACGTCTTTCTTATCAGCTGAACATGGTTCTATTAATTTCTTTCTCTCTATATCTAATGTTACATTAGAAAATGGTCGACTTGCCATTTGTTGCATCTCTACTATCATGAGCTAGAAAAAAAATATTATTTCCTCTGGTTAAAAACAAAATTGAAAAAACTCCAGATTACTTTTAATAGAAACACCCACTGCAGGTGACCTATTCCAAATCTGCATCTCTATATCATGTGTGAAAATTTAAATTTAATTTTTTCCCTTTGGGTTAAAAAAAGCAATACTTGTTTTAAAACCCAAAAGTTTATTTTAATGAAATAGTGTTTACCAACAAACCCTTTTAATGTATATTAAACTGTACTAAAAATATTTTAATTTAACTGTCCTTGAAGGATATTTTAAGAAATAGTTTTTTTCGGGATTAAATCAAGATGTATTTAATGAAATAGTGTTTACCATGATAACAGTCAAGTGTATTTAATGAATGTGTTTACATGATTAACAGTCAAATGTATTTAATGAAATAGTGTTTACCATGATTAACAGTCAAGATGTATTTAATGAAATAGTGATTACCATGATTAACAGTCAAGATGTATTTAATGAAATAGTGTTTACAATGATATACTGTCAACATATATTCAATGAAATAGTGTTTACCATGATTCATCATCAAAATATTTAATGAAATAGTGATTACCATAATACACTGTCAAGATATATTTAATGTAATAGTGTTTACCATGATTAACAGTCAATATGTATTTAATGAAATAGTGTTTACAATGATTAACAGTCAAAATATATTTAATGAAATAGTGTTTACCATGATTAACAGTCAAGATGTATTTAATGAAATAGAGTTTACAATGATATACTGTCAACATATATTCAATGAAATAGTGTTTACCATGATTCATCATCAAAATATTTAATGAAATAGTGATTACCATAATACACTGTCAAGATATATTTAATGAAATAGTGTTTACCATGATTAACAGTCAATATGTATTTAATGAAATAGTGTTTACCATGATAAAAACCATCAGGATGTATTTAATGAAATAGTGATTAGGCCTACCATGATACACCATCACAATGTATTTAATGAAATAGTGATTACAGTTATACACCATAAGGATGTTTTTAATGAAATAGTGTTTACCTGTCTTCGTCTATAGCTATCATATTTATGTTTGATTTTCCACAATGCTGCTGCTATTAATAGTAACGATAAGAAACAACTGAAAAATAAAATACATATTTCAAATATATAAATGTATAATTTGTATAGTAAGATTCTAGAGTTTTCATACTGTATTATTGTATTGTTTAATATATTCAGGGTCCTTATGGGGTAATAGACATATAAAATAATTTTCTTACTGATATGAATTCCAGACACAATAGTGTAAGAACAAAACATATCAAAGCTTACCTGAAGAAAGTAACAAAGAAATGTACCAAATCTATTTTAGGAAACTGTGAGAATGACACCTAAAAAAAGAAAATAAATAACAGAGAATAAAGCAGTAAAATTCTTACAGTTTTAAGTTCTATTAGGATTATTATATCAGTAATAACACATCATTTTACACCAATTAAATATTAAGCTTAAGCCTAACAAATAATGAAAAGTTAATAAATAAATATCTTAGTTTTTTTTTAATTGGTTTTTCACAGGGAGTTTTGGAATATTCCAACCTGGCAAATTTGAATATGCTAAATGTCTACTTACCACCAACCAAAAAGGTGTTTTGTAAGCATAAACATACACTAAAAATGTTGTATTTTCATCACCAGCAAAATGATAATCTTTATGTTCAAACTTTGTTCTGAACAGATCACATTCATGAGAAATGGTAAAATATTCTTCTTCTGGTCGTGATTCTGTAATGACATGTACAGATATTTGAATTCATAACAAAACATAATATATAATAATAACAAAATTCCAGGAATATTCCTTTGACTTGCAAAGGACAAAGTAAAATAACATGGAAAGTTGCTTTCCCTTGATATAAATGTTGAAAAGTCTTTTACTTACCTGATTTCGTTGTGATATTGATCAAAGCATATCCTGAACAATTCAATGTAAAATCAACATCTCTGTCAGGCTATAAAAAACATTACATACCGTATACTTGTTAATTTAATGCACACTTCTTTTTTATACTAGACAAACTAATCAAGCCTCATTTCTTTTGTAAAAGAAGTAAAATTTAGTTGGACTATAATGAATCTCTGTGCTTTGACCCAATTAAAGAAACATGTCACTTGTGTATTTATCCCATTATTATTATCTTAAATTATATAATCAGTTCTTATCATAAAATAAATTTAGGTATACTATAATCTTTTAAAAATCTAATAACATTTTCAGAACATAGCTGATTATACAATAATATATAAATGTTTAATATACATACTGATGTAGGAGTATTCTTAAAGTTGATCTGAGTAAAAAATCTATCTTCATACTTGGACAAGTTAAAGGTGAATTGAAAATCTGTCATTAATTGATCTGAAAAAAAAAATGTAATTAGAAATGCAGAGTACATGTATGTATTAAAATTGCATGCTGTGTAAAGATGTCTATTTGGAATTCAATATTATCTAGTGGTAGATTAAAATTATAATATATATCTATATTATATCTTTTCATTCTCTTCTTTTGCTCATTTTCTATTGTTGACTTTTGTCAAAGCTATTATGGTTTTCTCTCCTTATATCAGATAATATACTCACAGTAACATGTTCCACCATCTTTAGGATTTCCAACATAACTATGATTCTTGTCACATCTAATGATATATAAAAACATAATTGTGATAAGTCAAGAGTCTAGCAACAATAATATAAAAAGTCCAGTTTTTTAGGACCATCACATAGCCTTAAACCATTGCTGAAGTTTATTTCGGAAATAAATGGCTACAAGTTTCACTTACAGTTCACACTTATCTCCTGTAACACCTCTAGTTCGACAGTGACACACACCACTTTCTCTATTACAGGTATCAGCTTGACCATTACATTCACATGCAGAACAATTACCACCATTTCTAGGATTACCAAAATAACCTGATTTACAGTGTTCACATTGTTTTCCTGAAATAAATTAGCAAGAGATAAAGCATTAACAGTAAATTGAGCTACTATGTATTGTTAAAAATGAAACAATAATTAACCAAATCATTGACCATACACTGATTGTCTTAAGAAATAATTTGCTGAGTCAAGCATTTCCTAAAGCCTTCATAATATGGAAGCATAGTTTTAAATACAGAGATTAAGACCAAAGGGAAATTGATTATGAAAAAATCTAAATTACAAACCTTCAGTAAGATCTTGACAATTTTCACAAATATCAGTATGTTCTACACACGAACTATGTCCATTACACTGACATACTGAAAGTAATCAGTATCAAGTTGAATCATTTAGTACATGTATTTTCATTTATACAAAATATGTCTACAATTCCATTTAGCAATTAGGTCATGAATTTTGCGAGTCGAAAGAATCAATATTGTCAATGTTTTTTTGCTGTTCCATAGAAGTATTTCAGGTATTGTTTACTCACTCTTATTTGAAGGGTTACATATAAAAGTTATAATGGGCGAATTGATATCTAGCAATTATATGCATATTGAAAGAAAAACTTTAGTAAATAGTTGAAAGACTTACAAGGACACTGAGTGAAATACCATCTTTCAGCTGGACAATAGGAATGATTAGTTAAACTGGTGTTATCAACTGGTCCATGAGCACCACCTTCCATACAAATACCTAATCCTGTATTTTTAGGATCATTACACCAACCACAGAAAGAATTAGCCTGACATTCATCACAGGATTTTAATCCTGAACATCTTGTAGCTACAAATAGAGTACCAATACATATCTTGTATTACTGTATATTGTGATGAAAATCTCTTACAACTTGACAACCATCTGCTGATCAAGATACTCTAGATAATATTTCAATCAAAGCCTCTCATTCAGTATTGACAAGGGTTCATTCAAAAAGGCACTGCCTATACTGTTTAACTGTCATTGTCATGAAATATGATCCCTCAACATATACTAACATCTTTCACTTTCATCCCACTGGACCAATGGAAAGTAAGTATTGGGAAATGTCAATGGAGTACTATTCAATCATTCAAACAATGGTCTAATAATAATATTTCTATTTGATTTACAAGAAATTGTCTAATTTGATATTTTGTCAAGGCATGTGCCATCCATACCCTAATATATACATCAATAATTAATTTTAAAAAATCCAGAGTTGCAGGTTTAGAGAGGTTAATTAATTCAAGTTAATTGTTCAGCTGGTTTTTACTTTTCATCTTGATATCTAATTAAATTACAAGTACCTGGACACTTAGCATCTTTAGTTGTCCAGTCCATACACTGACCATAAGGAAAGGATACAACATAGGAATCTGTATCTACACATTGCCTCATGTTACTACACCACATACATGCTTGTTCAGTACAAGCTTCACATGTTATATGATTGGTACAAGGTTTTTCACATTGAGCTGTTTGAGATTCTACTGGTTTTTCTACAATGATAACATATACCATGGTTGAAATGAAATGAATGGAGTTTTACGTCCTACTTTTCTGCACCTTATGGGTTAACGAAGAGGGGCAATGCCATGCAGTGTGCTATGAGAGAAATTTTGCCAGTCCCTTCGACCTGCATCCGGGGAAACCGGGCTGAAAAATCCGAAGGTTAATCTCGGCCTTTGCCGGGATTGAACCCCGGACCTTCAGGTTAGTGAGCAAGCATCTAACCCACTGAGCCACCACGGCTCCATATACCATGGTTGAAAGATTCTCATTAATATAATATATTCAATAAAGACAAACCTTCTAAAGTATTCTAAAAATATCTTAAGTCTAAAATTAAATGTGAAAAATAAAAAGAAAATCATAAGTCAATGTATTTTTCTTTTTAAATTTACTGTGAAAAGCAAAGACTATAAAGGAATAATTTGACAAAGTTTTATTACAAACCTGTTTCAATAAGTGGTAATTTAAGTTTACATGATTTTTGCCACTGACAGAGTGGATAACTATTACAGGAATAACAATTCTGTTCCAGTTCACAAACTTTATCTTGTAATACTGAACAGTTGGCTGGGGAAATCTGAAAGGTTTAATAGATTAGATAGGTTAAAATTTTTAATAATTACTTATTAATTATTACTAATCAGAAATTTATCCTATCTTTTTTGTTCTCTAGTTATCATTCACAAATTTAGATAAGCTAACATAGGAACAATTAGCAAATAGACAAGAATATTATATAACAAAAAATACTTATACTGAAAAGACCACTTAAAGGTGACAACTACCATCTTGCTACTAAGTACTACAGTTGATTGAATATGAAAAATTACCTCAGTTTCTACGGTACAATTTGAATGAGAACATGTACCATTACTACACCAGTTACATTCATAAACACTTGATTGACATAATGAACACGATTTTATTTCTTTACATTTCACTTCTCTTCCTGTAATAAAACATCATATTTCTTTCTATTTATTCCAAAACATGTTTTCTTATTCAATAATCAATAAGGAAATATTAATCAAATCAAATAATATGAATGGGTTGTATTTTCTTTGAAGTAAGGAGGTTTAATGTAGTGAAATTCAGTACACAAGTACACAATGACACTGATGTCATGCCATTAAGGGTTGTTATCAAGCCTTGGACAAGTTTTTCATTTTTTGGCCTGTCCATTTGATATCTTAAGTGATACTGTAATGACCATGGACATTGAGAATATAACAAGAATCTACTCCACTGAGAAACTGTGGTCAACTTTAAGCAATCATAGACTTTTTTTAACGGTTAAATTTCATAAGTTCAAATTACCTTCAGCAGGATTACATGTTGGTGTATATGTATCAGGGAGATATTTTCTACTATAACATTTATCTTGGTACCATATACACATTGTTAATGGTTCAATACTGTTACAAGTCTCTTCATCTTTAACTATTTCACACTTACCTAGAAATAACACAATGTACTTCTTTTACAATATGTATACATAGCAAAGTTGGTATATGGATGTTGCAAATTTTTTGATAGAAATCAAATATGAATATAATCTATGTTATTCTTAGATGTTTTTAAAAAAAGACTATTATGCCACACAATAACTATGTTGTTTCCTTCCTAAATAATTTCCAACAAGCAATGAACAAAATATTTAAATTACCGACTTACCAACAGAATATTTGAGAATATCGTTCAACATCATTCCACTAAAGCCTCCAAATACATACACACTCCTTAAAATATCAAAATAAAACTATAAACATTCCTCAAAATATCACCAAATATCACACTGTACTCTAACATTTAAAGAGTATTCAATTTATTTACTTATATCAATTGAACTAAGACTGAAGTACATAAAATATCAGAACAAAAGTCTTTAGAATTTAAATGCAAAAACAAACATAATTCAAAGGATATTTTAATACTCTAAAGTAAAAACCTGTTGAAGATACTAACCCATTATTACTAGACATGGTATGACCGTATCTTGCTATACTTTTATATAGATTTGGTGGTGATAAAACATGCCAAGAATTACAATCTAAACATAAACAAAATATGGCAATATCAGACAATAGCCTCGACCTATATCATCATTTTATACATTCATTTATATATGATACAATACAGACATCATTCTAGAAAACTAATGCAAGGTGATTGAAGACTTGAGTAATAGTAATGTATCAAAGCCCATATTCCCATTTAAACAATAATACTGCTCTACTGACGAAAATAAGTACCCACCAATATTGTATACCATCAAATCTGTAGAATAACATTTAGCACCATGACTGACTGATGTATCATTATGTGTATTACCACCAAACACTAACATTAAACCATTAGATATTATAGCTGAGTGAAAATACATTGGTGAACCACTACTTCGTAACATTTTCCTGAAATATATCATTTATTTTAATCAGAAAATCCTTTCCATATCCTTCATCTTAATAACATATTTAACCACAATTGTAATACAACTGCCATACAAATAATTTATTGTTATTATAGCCCTAAGTTGAAATAGCCCTTACAAATTTTGTTATGTAGCTCTCAATGCCTTCACAAAATGAAAAGAAATTGGTTGGGCTTATTAACAAAATGGGGGAATTTCTCAGGACGGTAGGAACTCAAATTTCCAACTGTCAGGGGTCTATAAGATGCACATTGCACAGTATGTAACACATAGAGTTGCAGATAATAATTCCATCCAAACAACTATAGGCTTTTTCAATGTCAGTTATCTCCAACTTACATCACTTACAAAGGGAAACTAGAAAGATATCATCAAGGATTATTGAATCCTGGACACTCAGGTTTAGTGAGCATGTGTCTATCTCACTCATTGGACAAAATATCTTTCAAATGAAATGAAATGAATTGAGTTTGAAGTCCTAATCCTTAACATATTATGGGCTAATAAAGTCAGGCAAATCCATACAGTGTGCACTGAGGGTAAGATTTCTAGGATGGTGGCATAAGCCTAGGGAACTCAGGAACAGCCTAGGATCTTAAACATGCATAGCCTGGAGCACACAGAATCTCGGTATTGGGTCCTATCTGAACAACTAGACACTCTTTCAATGTCAGTCCCTCAGACCATCACTGAAAAATCAGAAAGTTTATAGAGCGGGATCAATACATTAGCATGTTATATATACATACCATGTTTTAGTTAATATATTGAACATATACAGTTCATCTGTTAAATTATAAACTGATTGGGTGTTATGATAACCACCATATATAAATATTCGAGCTTGTTGTACATCTATTACACTAGTATGACCATAACCACCTTGTATTATACCACGATTGGTTTCACTAACTGTCCATGTATCAGAGGCTACAAAACATGACATAATTAACATAATTATCAACATTATATTATCATCCATCCTGACAGGCAACATCCATTCATATTCTTAATAAAACTTCTACTCATAATTCAGAGTAGAACATATTCTGATTGTTAGAACATAAGCATAAACTACAATTTCAACTTTTGTATCTAATTATAAGCTTTAAGCATTTTTTAACAGAAATAGAGAATAATCAATTTACTATGTGCTCAAATAAAATGTCGATTTTATTATATTTGCCTGTATCAAACCCTACAGAGATATTTGTATAGTTTGCAAGTTGTGATGTAGGCAGGGTTTATATATTTCAATGTATATACTCACAATTAAACTTACCTATATCATATTCTTGAACAACACTAAGATAACTGTATTTAGGACTGTAGCCAAAAAATACATACATGATACCATCGAATATATGAGCTGTATGGCCTGATATGTTATATCTGGAGGATGATAGCTGTGTCCAATTAGATAATACTATGTCATATTTCCACAAATCATTTAATACCAGTCCTTCAGATACACCACCATACATATATATTTCATCTCGATATATATCACTAACATGGCCATACCTTGAGGAGGGAATTGTACCTTTTTCTGGTACGTTTGTCCATTTCTTTTTTTTAAAATCATACCTATACAAATAGATAACAATGCAATTAAATTAGCTAATTTTTCATAACATTCAAATAAGTTTAGCCTGTGAAACTGTAAATTAAAGTATTGTCCTTGTCTTATAATGAATTATAAATTATAATCAGTCTGTACAGGCGTGAGATACATATAACAATCAGACCAATGGACTGAGTGACAATAAAAATAAAATTAGCTATTCTTTTATTAGAAATTTTAATATACATGTAAACCAAAACTACCTTGCAAGATTTTTCTCTGTATTTCCAGACAATTTATGCCCACCAACTATCCACATAGAATCACCATCAGTTACTGAGGCATGGGATGCTCTTGCTTCTGGAGCATTTGTTGATTTTTCCAAAGACCATTCAGACTGATATTCATGCAAATTGCAGTCCTCTCCTGTAATGATGTTATTTGAATATATATATTTATACAGTGAGCAAATGAAGCCCTGCAAAGATTACTACTGATAAAATTTCACCTGTTCCGAGTCAAGAAATGATTCTCTGATGAATGACAATGAAGTATATAGA
Organism: Nipponacmea schrenckii; assembly: GCA_030562195.1. Classification (NCBI taxonomy): domain Eukaryota; kingdom Metazoa; phylum Mollusca; class Gastropoda; family Lottiidae; genus Nipponacmea; species Nipponacmea schrenckii. The sequence goes on along the minus strand of JAUJPP010000007.1, from coordinate 22,956,731 downwards.
TCAATTAACAATAATTCTTGGGTCAGTATTCAATCGTAATATAATCAAGATTGTCAAGTGCAGAAAATGAGGTGAAGCCAACTTTAAACACTGTTGAACCTACCTTTAAAGCCAGCATAACATGAACATTTTTCAGAAAAACAATCACCATTATTAGAACAGTTATTAAGACAAAAGGGTATCTCACAACTAGTTCCTGTAAAACCGTCATTACAAAGGCACTTTCCTTCATTACATATTCCTTGATTAGAACAACCATCATTACAATCATTGACACTGAAATAGTACAGAAATCATATTGAATCTTCAGGCCCCAATTTACAATATCAGGTGAGTAAAATGAATGTACACATGTGACCAAAAAATGAAAATAACTTTCAGAAATTTTTCAAAAATGGAATCAATAATTTGAATTTGATGGAATACATAGAAAGTAGATCAAGAAAACTACTACATCAAAATAATCAGAAAATGTAACATTTTGAATGACAATACTACTCATTTTTAATTATTAAGCGGATTATAGGATTTCACAATTTGATATTCAGAAACATAATATATTATTACTACATGAAAGAGGAAGAAATAAAATCTTTGATTTCCTCTTGTTACTCATATCAACACAAATCTAAAATTCTAGTTAAGCTAAATATCAAATTTTATCTTTTTAAATACTATTAAACAATAAATATGTCATAAGTTTATTGTTCAAGTGACAATTACACCCTTTATTTATAACTCCTACATATGACTATCAAACTATCATTTATTATACTTAATATTTTAAGATTATATTCATACTTGCTCATTTTAAGCAGAACTTAAAAGAATCTTAATAAATCATTTTGAATGCTAACTTAACAATTCAAATAAACATGGTCACACCTAAATTCTAAAAACTAATTTAATTTTGGATTTTTCTCTATTCAATTTTTACTTTTCTACATTTTAGAAACATGTATATCATATTGCTGTCTGAAATAACTGATATATCAATATATCAATATCAATCTTTTAACTGAAAAAGAGATAATAAATAAATCCAGCAAAAGTATGCTTAACATAGGGACAATTGATTTGTTGAAAGAAACAAAATCAAGCAAGTCAACTCTATAGTCAAAGTGATTATGTAAATCAAATTTAGTAGTATTAATGTTCAAATCCATGTGGGTCCAGAATTATAATCATTTCTTGAGATTCTAAATATATATATATGGAAGACATATAAAGATATAAGAAGTAAACTTCCTATTTAGGTAGGTTTTTTTTAGGAATTATGCGTATTTGTGTATATCAGAAGACCACTTATTTAGAAACATTCAAGACCCAAATCAACCCCCCCGTGAATGAGGAACCTGTTTCTTTTATATTAAACTGTTTGTGTTGTTACTGTGAAAGGATTTTTCTCCATACTTACCTAAAAGAGATGTTAAATCCTGTCATGGTGTATGCGACATCACTTGAGAAATGAACATAAACATATCGATTTGAAACTTTAACACTAAATCCTTTATCTGTCTGGTTATCATTAGCTTTAACCATTAAACCACTGCAAATATAGAGAATAATAGAATTGGATTTTTTGGGAAAATTATGGATGGTTTAATGACAGTGTACCAGAGTTAAAGAGATTGGTAAGAGATTTTTATAACTATATATTTTAATGAGGGTCTAAAACACCTATGATAAATTACAAACAATTCCTTAATTTTTATAATTCTTCAATGGGTTGCATAAACAAGTCTTTAAAGAAATAATAAGCCGGCATCCATGTTACACAAATTGATAATTATAATTTCTAAACAATCACTCACAAAATGGCTACATGAAATAGCAATAAAACTATTCATTTACCTGAATGCTGCAAGTATTGGAGAGAAAACAGAATCACCATCATGTATGTACAGATGATCCCAACCACATTCAGTCGCAAACTCAATAAAATGAAACCAAATAGTTTGATTTGGTTTGTTAATATCTAATAACCAGCTACATTTAGTTGATAATGAATAATTTCCCACCCCATCAGAAATATAACCGCCTACTTGACTAAACCTGCAAAGAAAGATAAAAAGTTATATAAATTGAATTCATTGATGATAGATTTTTAGTATTAGTCTAAGAATGGCTTTGCAGGGAGAAAAATGACACATAATAACATAAAATTGTGGTGCATTGCGTCAAAAGTGGCGTCCTAGAACACTACTGCTTACACACACCCTTTACATCCTACAAAAAGAATCAATAAGTGGCGCTTCCTTCTCACTATTTTGACCAAAGTGGTGCTTCAGGAAATCATCTTGAGAAGGCCTGATATAATGATTAAGAATTTTTTTTCCAGTCAAATAGGTTCAACTTCTTAGACTGTCAGACTTGTTTGCCTGCTAGTGTTTGGTGTGTTGTCTTGTTGTTGTTGTTGTTGTTTCTAGTCTTGGTGACTTCTTGTCAGTGTTTGATGTGTGTTCAATTGTTGTTTTGTGTTTTATTGTTGTTTAGTTGTCTGTTGGCAATTCTTTTGTTTTGTTTTGGGGTTGAGGAGTGGAGTAGTGTATCCATAGAAGTGTTCTTATTTGGTTGATGTTCAATTACAATTTTGTGAAAATATCATTCAAAACATGATGTAAGCTTACAGCTTGTACATCTTTTCTATTGCGGTCAGGTACTTAATAGAAACAACATAATTTATCCATCTAATACACATGTAGTTCTGTATTTTTAAATTGTACTATCATTTCTTAACAAGCTGATAACAGGATAGTCTATGAGTATGACCATAACAATTGCCAATAGGCCTTAAGAATTTATAATATTTTAGGAAATCTTGTTTTAAATCTAATAAATTTACACTTATTCCTGCTAGCTAGCGTAGAAAATAAAAATTTTTTAGGAGATAGTAAGTGAAATCGGGGACATTCATTAGACAGTATTAATAAAACATGTTAATATTATACAATGTTTCAATTATTTTCTTACTCTGCTCTACCGTGACACCTATCACAATGTATATTACTCCATCCTGCCTCACATATACATGTTTCATTTATAAATGTTCCGTGTAAACATTGTTTCTCTTCCTTGTGAATTGTTTCTACACATTCTAAATGTCTGAAGTGAACACTTAAAATAAGTACAAACACAGCAAATATATTCTTTTTAGTGAGATGTATATCCGTATTTACATATACGGCCATAACCCGTTCCTCCATTTTGTGACTAAGTCACGATTATCCAGAACAGTAAATATTACTGGATAATCGGGAAAACATTTAACAGTAAAGCAGTGCTTCGAAACCTTTTTATGAGGTTCCCCCCTTGGCGAAATGTGTCATAACACCCCCCCCCCCATCCACAGGCTCGTAGCCATTGGAGGAGGCTGTATGAAGCTTTCACCTTCCAGGGAAATTTTTAAAATTTCTGGGCATCTGATACCATTCCGGCCAATCATCACCTTACTCCCCTGAGGCCTGTCTCTGATAAGCTTGATCCGCGCCTGGTTCAACACAATACGATAGCACAAATGCAAGAGCTCATTGGTGATCAATCACTGTTGTTTGATGGGGAGTTGCGAGTCAAAATAATTGAAATAATTCAAGATTACCCCAAAATTATAACTTGGCAACTATTATCAATTCCACCATAAGATAGGCCTACACGTTGTTTTCATCTGGTTTTTCATTCCTCATCCACAAAAACGAAGTGGACTTGGTTATGGATAGGGGTTGGGCCTACTGCCAAAAGTATTCGGGATACAATGTTGCAGTTTTAGTCTATATTAGTTGATATATCACTGTCGCGTCGAAGTGGGAGTGCATGGTACCGAAATCCACTTTTTTTTAAATCCAGATCCTACAACGCTTAGTACGTTTTACTACAAGGGTAGGCTTGTGGTTATACGGCATAATTAACTTTTCTTTATTTTGAATGAAATGAATTATTTTTCACCAAGGTGGAATTTCTTGATATTTCAATAAGGGACGAAAACATCCGTAAATTTATATCAAAACTTCATTTACATTCTTTTGTTAAGAGACTTGATCAGGATGTCAGTTGGACCTAGGCCTATCGGTCAGAACCACCGTCTGCACATTCATCTAATTCTCAAGAAATCACAACACAGCTCTGTACTCAGAAATAGATACGAAGACCAAACCATCGTCGACTACATTTCTAACGAAAATAATTCACCTACCATGAAAAACATCCACTTGAATCTACATCCAAGGAATGGAAGGTAGGCTAAAACTGTCAGAAAGTTTGTGATTTAACTTATGTTAGTGTATGCCCATCGTCAGATGTATCACAATCTTCTACGGACAAACTGCTCGGACCTATTTATTTTTAGAAACGCCACTGGCTACATACTTACATTTATTTTTTTACTTTTGATGAATGGTTTCAATTACCACTGTCTTCTAATCTAATATGTTCGACATTTTCGGAGGTTGATTTCGGTCTTGAATGTAAAAAACAGATAATTTCTTCAAAGATACAGCTCTTAGGAATTTCACTTTATTTCTAAAGGACGAGCCTGCTTATCCATCTTACATGATATGTTTGGATGATAAAATATGTGATAAATATTGCCCATTTTCAGTGGCGATGCCAGCCTCCCGGAACCGGGGGTACAAATAAGCCGGGCAGATTGACATTTTGGGGGGGGGGGGGAGGGGGAACTAGCCGCAACAATGAGGCCCAGATTCCAAACGTAGTAGGCCTAAGTGCTACAGAAGAAACTTAGACTAATGCTTTCATAGAGGGTTTTCCAATAAGTACAATTTTACAAAAATAACACTAATTTTTGAGTATTTTGACACAAGATTACATATGTTTATTCATTTAGTAAACACGTAGCCTTACAAATAATTTGGACACACAGTTATGTATTTTACTTCTAATGAATAAAAGCCAAAAACCCTAGAGAAATCTGCGACTACACGCAAGTTTCAAATTCTTACATGCATGAAAATATATATTATACATACTCCCCCCCCCCCATACCCCCACTGGCACCCACCACTGCCTATGTTCCGAAAACTTATTGCATTTTTATGATAAAAGCTAATGACTGATAATCGGTTATCTCCCATGATTCATCGTTCTTTTCTTTAAGAAGTCAAAGAAATATCTTTTTTTAAATGCGTGCTTTTCCAGTCGGTTTTGGTCATAGTCTTTTTCATACGCATGTTAATCGTGAATACGAACAGGAAGCAAAATGGAAGCGTTTCTCGAAAAAGCTGTGGCAGTTGGTAAAGATAAACACCCTAGAAGAAAAAATAAGCATGTTCAGTATGGAACAGCCGGTTTCAGAACTTTGTAGGTTAACAAGCAATCATATCAATTAAAGTACTACTGTGTCTTAGCATGAACATCAAATTTTAGTCCTCAAGGATGATCAATGGAAACAGGCCCGTAGCCTAGCTAGCCTGCATACCTTAGGCGAAGGGGGGGGGGGTCGATTACTGAGAGGGTGGCATAACAAATGACTTTCTCTGATTTAACACTATCAAAAAATTTTCAGGGGAGGAGGAATTCAAGAAAGATTCCAGGAATACACCACGTCTTGGACCCAAGACAGCTCGGCCTGTCATATACTAAGATACCTCGCCTCGGACCCAGACACCTCAGCCTCGGACCCAGACACCCCGGCCTCGGGTTATTTCACATCAATCACAAGGTGTGAATGTATCAATCAACATTTTTTAATCACTACTGCTAAGCGTAATCGGGTATTGACTTGGGTAGATAGGGGAGAGGGGACATTTTTATTTTGAAATGAGCTGTGAAAGACTTTCTTAACTCTTTTTTGAGAGTTTGGGTGGCCCTGCAAAGGGCCGTTTTTGTATATTTGGCTTTTGATTTCTTTTGAAATGTTGACTCTAGTGTTTTTACTTACTTGCCACATGATTTTAAAAAGTAATTTGAAATCCTTCAGGGCTGGGGAACTTGACCATGTTATCTACAGAATGGGAATATTGGCAGTGATTGCATCAAAATCAAGGAAAGGTATACACTTTTGTATTTTGCTCTATGTCCAAGTCTAAAAACTTTATTGAATTTCCCTTATTGAATTTCCCATAGTCTGCCAGGCAGAACATACTAAATATATTAGAAAAACTGATGCCTATCTACAACCTTTTCAACACCTTTTTTTAACAGTCCACACAGATAAAAGGGTTCATTTATTGATTTAATGAAATGTAATAAAGAATGTATTAATTGTAAAACAACTGCTCGAGAACTAACCAAGATTTTTTCTCTCTAATGTCTGTGATTGCACTCTACTTATAGCTACCATTGGAGTAATGATAACTGCCTCACATAATCCAGAGGAGGATAATGGAGTCAAATTAATAGATTGCCATGGTGAAATGATGCCAGCTTCATGGGAGAAATCTGCTACTTTACTAGCTAATGTTGGGTAAAATAATTCTTTTTTTAAACGTTCATGTCTTATATTGGATGAATTTTGAACATATCTGAATGGTGCACTTCAGATTTTTTTGGGTGGCTGTACTTGCCCTACACTTGCCTTCTTTAAAACGAGTTCAATTTTGTGGCTTATTAACACACTACAAGGCACAATTCTTTACAGATTTTGACGAAACTGGCTGAAATAGTTAATTAACACCCAACTATGAACTGTATTGACAATCAAAAATACTGAAAAATATTTAACATGAGTTATTATTATTATTATTTAACACTAAATGCACAATTCTTTACTGATTTTCACAAAATTTGCTAAAATTACTTATTATCACCCAAGGATGAACTCTATTGAAAATCAAAAAATATTTAATGAGTTCCTGCCTTGACAGATTTTCATGAAACCCAGTGATATGGCACACAAGTCATGAAATAATCGTCGGAACACAGTGTTTACTATCTTATGAGAAGATAGGAAATGGCTGGATAATCAAACACAATAAATCTATCATTGGTGTTGATACAGGCCATTTATTTTTTGTCTGAATCTATTGGCACCGTTAATAGAATGCGCTGTGAATTCTCTTAGAACTCTACATCTCGTAGGTTTGCTGGAATTGGATAATCAAGGCATTTGACTTTGACATCTCCAAACCGAAAATAGAAAATAATGATTAGCCATGGTCTTCCATAATTAGCTGCTATAAATAGACATATCTGTTATGTCCAATCAGATTGTGTCCACATGAATAGCTGTTTTATGTTTGTATTTTAGGTGAGTAAACAGAGAATTTCAGTCGTAATTGCGGATTTTTAATTGAAACTTTCTAATTTCTGGACTTATTTCATGCCCTGATTGTACATTTATCACCCCAGAAAAGAAGAGTATGACTGAAGGTTGAATATTTCAATCTGGTGATTTTTACTGTACTGTCATTTTTTTTTCAAATTCAATTCCGCCAGTGGGCATATATTACCTTGCCTGGCAAGCTATCTTTTGTTATGTTAAATTGTCAAAGATGACATGAAATGAAATTAAAGTAGGACATTTTTAAACACATATTAGACATGACTGGCACAATGTATAATAATTTACACATTGATATACTATTTTTTCAGGGATGATGAATTGATAGCAGCTATAAAATCAATTATTTCTGCGGAGAATATTGACTGGTCTGTTCCAGCTAAAGTTATTTCTGGAAAAGATACAAGGTTAGCATATATGTTAAAAATATAATTCTATAATGGTTGACCAAGGTATCTCTTTTTTTATATACCCAAATAAAAATGTGGCTTTGACTAATAAAACTAGTGTCAAAATAAACCATTTATTCCTCCAAGGTAAAAACACACTTCTTCAGGGGGCCAATTCGATTATGCAGTCCGGACTCTCCGGACTCTACATTTCCATTTGTTTATTAGTCCGTGACCATTTTTGGAAAGATTTGGATTGAAAGTTTGGATCTTCCAACCTCTCCAATTTTTCGACCAGTGCGATTGTGGAGAATGATGTGACAAGATGGTGGAAAGGTTAGAAATATCCTAGCAAATTTCTAAAATATGATTCCATTCCGATGTGTTCTGACGATAATCTCACCCTACAGTTGCCTCAATCGCTTTGTAATCTTATTTGTCGATAGAACTTTGCCTCGCCTTCACATCATATTAAAGTTTCAGTCACCATTTTGGATCCCCACCAGTACTCAATTACACTGTAAACACGGACAATCCGGATTGGAGGACGTGGAGAGTCCAGACTGCATAATTGAATTGGCCTAAGGAGTTTAAAACCAATGCAATTAAAAACTGTAAATAATTATTATGATGTCTTGGTTACTCTGCAAAGTGAAGTCGTCAGAGAAGGATGTGAGAAGATAAAACTTGATGTCATTAAGATTCTTTCTTTTTGTTTCTATACTGCAAATGATAAATGTTCTTCACTAAGTTTTAGTCTTCTAGCTTCTTTTCTTGTGGAGGTTAGTTCCTTTATGTCCGGTGATCTGGTAGTAGATGCTTGTCCAACAATAAAATCCAAAATTATAAAATAAAAGCAATTAAGGACCATTGATTTATTAAAAAATTGCATTTTATTTGGAATTGATGCATTTGTGGAGCTTATATTACTGTCATCCATGTCCACAATTGTCACCCAAGGGTGAATCCTATTAAAAATTAGCGAAATTGAAAAATATTTAGTACTAGTTATTGCCCTTGTTCTTAAAATGCTCCTTAACTCCTTAACACCTACAATATTCATCTTTTCGGGTCTACTTTTCAGAATTATTTTTCAGATCTTCTTTTCAAAATTACTTAGTATTTTTACTAGTATTAACTCCGTATTAACACCACTATACTTGTAATCAAAACTTTAACCCTGTGCCAGTGCCTTTATTGAACAGTAACTTGTTACTTTCAATCACCCTAAACTCTACAATGTGCAATTCTTGGTGTGAGAGTTTGTAATTACAGATAAACCTTTTTGGAAAACAGTGTAATATTTAGTATGGGTTATTTACCTTGTTCTTAAAAATTTGTTCAATTTTAGCTAGGGTGTTACCCTAGAAAGCACATTTTTTGGTGGATTTTGATGAAACTTGGCATGAGAATTTGTAATCACCCGATGAACCTGTAATTGAACACATGTAATTGTGTATTTGAAAATAAATTGTACGTTGAAATAATACGTGATTTTTTGCGATCGTGTGCATGGCCGCGGGAACTATATATTACATCCATTTTATAAACAAATTGTAGGTTGAAAATCTGTCCATTCATGCACATGTACTTGTGTATTTTTAAACAAATTGTACGTGGAGTATTGTATATTTATTTGTGGTCATGTACTTGATCGCCGGAACATATCTCTGTCCATTTGATACACATGTACTTGTGTATTTTTAGTATTTCAGACGAATTGTATTTTTTGTATATTGAGATATTATGTATTTTCGATTTTATTTTCTTTTTTTTTTTACGTATTTCGACTTTGGCGAAAACGTATTGTAATCGTTCGGATTATTTTATTTTATTTTTTTTTTTTGTAATTCTTGGATGAGTTTGCAGACAAACTGGTAAAAGGTGCAGAAATTCTAAATCTACAGTTGATCTTAGAATGATTTCTATTATCAAATAATTTTTTTTTTTTTTTTTTTTTTTTTTTTTTTTTCCCAATGTATTGCCCCATGGGCTGAATGTGAGACAGGACCATGTCCTTGTGTATTGGGCCTAATTCTGACCCATGTAAAATAAAGAGTTTATTATTATTATTATTAACCTCATAGCGATAGATTGTTGGGCTAAAAAAATATGTCACCTCTGACATAGACCATAATCCAGTTCGACTATCCGCCATATTTTCAAACAAATGTAATCACAGTTATGGATTGGAAAAGTACTTGTAAAAAGCGTGGAGCAACCAAACATTGTGCGTACGAGACTTGTAATAGTGATTTCCGATACCCAGTTAGATCAGAAATCGGATAAATCGAAAAAATTAATTTGTATCAGTTTTTGCCCTTGTTTTGGAAAATCCCTTCAATTTTTAGCCCGTAAACACTCTAGAACAGTGCTTCTTAACCTTTTTTATGAGATTTCCCCCTTTGCGAAATGTGTCATTACATGCTGAGAATGTTTTTAATCACCCAAGGACTATTGAAAATCACAAATAACGAAATACACGTACATTAAATATGAATTATTGCCCTTGTTCTTTTAAAAGCGTTCGAATTTTGCTTTTAAACACTTACAGGGCACAATTCTTTACAGATTTTTAAGAAACTGATTGAAAATCAAAAATGTTGAAAAATATTTCTTATGAATTATTGCCCTTGTTTTTTAAAACGCATTTGATTTTTGGCTGGTAAAAACTCTACAAGGCATAATTCTTTACAGATTTTGACCAAACTGGCTGAAATGGTTTATTTTCAGTCAAGGATGAACTAAATTGGAAATCAAAATTACTGAATAATATTTAATGAGTTATTACATTGTTTAAAGGTACAATTTTTGCATATCTGAGGAAAAACTTGTCTATATAAGCTTTTTTATACGCCCACATTATAATGTGGTCGTATATTGTCGTCACCCCTGTCCGTCGGTCCGTCCGTCCACAATTGCTTGTGAACGCAATAGAGGCTACAGTTTTTGTCGGATTTAAATGAAACTTGCTGTGATCATTTATATTGATGAGATCTTGGACAAGTTCGAAATTGGCTATTTTTCAATGAACGGTTTTTGAGTTTAGCAGTTGACTTAGCCAAAATGCGTCAAAATTGGCTTGTGAACGCGATAGAGACTACAGTTTTCATCGGATTTAAATGAAACTTTCTGTGATCAGTAATATTGATGAGATCTCGGACAAGTTCGAAATTGACGATTTTTCGATGAACGGTTTTTGAGTTATTGCACTTGACTTAGCCAAAACACGTCAAAATTGGCTTGTGAAAACGATAGAGACTACAGTTTTCATCAGATTTGAATGAAACTTGCTGTGATCATTTATATTGATGAGATCTTGAACAAGTTTGAAATTGGCGATTTTTCCATGAATGGTTTTTGAGTTATTGCACTTGACTTAGCCAAAACGCGTCAAAATTGACTTGTGAACGCGATAGAGACTAAAGTTTTCATCAGATTTGAATGAAACTTGCTGTGATCATTTATATTGATGAGATCTTGGACAAGTTCGAAATTGGTGATTTTTCAATGAATGGTTTTTGAGTTATTGCACTTGACTTAGTCAAAACGCCTCAAAGTTTGCTTGTGAACGCGATAGAGACTACAGTTTTCATCAGATTTGAATGAAACTTGCTGTGATCATTTATATTGATGAGATCTTGGACAAGTTCGAAATTGGTGATTTTTCGATGAATCGTTTTTGAGTTATTGCATTTGACTTAGTCAAAACGCCTCAAAATTGGCTTGTGAACGCGATAGAGATCACAATTTCCATTTGATTTGAATGAAATTTGGTGTTATCATTTATATTGATGAAATTTTGGACAAGTTTGATCGTGATGATTTTTGGGTGAACGTTTTTTGAGTTATTGGCCTTGACTAAGTCAAATTGCGTCGAAATAGACTTGTGAACACGATAGAGACAACAGTTTTCATCTGATTGGAATGAAATTTGGTGTGATCATTGAAGTTGATGTCATCTTGGTCAAGTTTTGAAATTGATATACTGTTTTTGAGTTATTGCACTTGGCTTAGTCAAAACGCGGCTTGTGATTGCGATAGACAATACAGTTTTCATCTGATTTTAATGAAATTTGTTGTGAACATTTATGTTGACGAGAACTTGGATTAGACCTAAATAATCTTAGAGTTTTTGCCTGTGTTAAAACAGAAAATATATTTTAAAGTGGGCGTATCTTGCTAGGCAACCACTTGTTAATTTTGAGTGGACACAGTCTATCCACTAAGAGCAAAACTCATTACTGCATGCAATTTGGACAAACTTATTTATTTACAATGCAATTACAGACCTAGTAGTGAACAATTATCTCAAAGTTTACAAGATGGTGTCGTTGCTATGGGAGGTGAATACATAGATTTTGGTAGGTGGGTCCTATTTTTTTACCCCACATAAAATGTGGAGGGTACCAGAATATTGTCGTCACTTTGTCCTTCCGTCAGTCCTTCATAAGTTATTGCCCTGTTCTTGAAATGTTCGTAAACACTCTACAATATGCAATTCTTGACAGATTTTGATTTGTGAAGTGTGAAATATCCCAAGGATGAACCCTATTGAAAATCAGTGAAATAAAAAAATGTTTAGTTTGAGTTATTGCCCTTGTTCTTGAAAACACATTCAATTTTAGCTTGTAAAAACTCTACTAGGCACATTCTTGAAGGATTTTGATGAAACTGATGAAAAAGTTATTTTTATCAACAAAGGATGAACTGTATTGAAATAGAAATATATTAAGAATTTAATATTGCCCTTGTTTTTGAAAAAGCGTTTAACTTTTGGCTTGTTGTCACTTTGGCACAATTCTTGACCGATCTTGACAAATTGAAATTGTTAAATATCGTCCAACGATAAACCCTATTGAAATCAAATTATTGAAATATATGTAAAATGAAATATTGCCTTGTTCTTTAAAATGCATTCGAATTCTGGCTTGTAAACGCTCTACAAGGCATAATTCTTTACAGATTTTGATGAAACATGCTGAAATTGTTAATTATCTATTAAGGATGAACCCTATTGAAAATCATATTAAAAAAAGTTATTGCATTGTTAAAAGCTTCAATTCTTGACAGATTTGAATGAAACTTAGTAATATTGTATATTTATCACCCAAGGAAAAAAAAAGTTTATGACTGAAGGTTGAATCTACTGTCAAGCCTTTGTTAAAATTCAATGCTGTCAGTTGGCATATATTTCCTTGCCTGGTAAGCTATCTTCTTGGATCAATCATGATAATTAAATTGATTTCAAGTTAATTATGTTTTATTTGGATCTGTACCACTCCCTCTTAATCTGTGTTTAACTTTAGATTGTAAACCAGGTTTACTAAACCTCATTTAATTATGTATGTTCATATGATATATATAAAAGATATTCAAACTGAAAATCAGCTTGCTTTTTGCACACAGTCATTTTTATGATTTTGTTTTCTAAATAAGAATGAAACTGGTGAATACCATGTGATTACAGACAAGAACTCCAGTTTATCTGTATTTTCTTTGTAAATAGGAATGATTTCAACTTGAAACTTTTATGATTAAATCCTGTGTTTTTTTTTAGGATTGCTAAGTACCCCACAATTACATTATTTAGTAGTAAGTACTAATACAAATGGTGACTATGGTCAACCTACTGAAGAAGGGTATTATGTTAAATTAGCCAAAGCATTCCATGATTTATGTAAAGAGGTAATTCTATTGAAAACTTTTGTGTTTAATGTAAATAGATTTTTAGCCATGACAGAGAGCATGTGAATACTTCAATTAAATATTTCATTTTATCAAATCATTCTGAATGAGCTTTATATTGATGTTGATGAGCTAATGAAGTAATGATGAATGTTTTTAACTTATATTTTATCTTTATTTGTTTCTTAGCAAGATTCTCAATCATTAAAACACTACAAAAAGAAGTTATATATTGATGGTGCAAATGGTGTTGGTGCTGATAAATTAAAACTACTACTAAAACATTTAAATAACTTATTTGATATAGAAATATTTAACGATGGGTCAGAAGGAAAACTCAATTATCAATGTGGTGCTGATTATGTTAAGGTCCAACAAAAATTTCCATTAGGTCAGTGAACAATACTACATAATACAAAGTTAATCGTAAAGTTTCATAGAAAAGAGACATTCATTGCAAAAGTTTACATAAATAGGCTATTTTGTTGCATTGTGTATTGAGTTTTAGTATGGTATTATTTTAGGTATGAAAGTTGAAGAAGGTGTAAGATGTGCTTCTTATGATGGTGATGCTGATAGAATTGTATATTATTATTTAAATCAAGGTAAGATATATCTTACAAGGCAGTCAAAACTAACAATTTGAAATTACAACTAATGTATGAATCTGATGCACACATCTATATGGTATGATACATGTGTAGTCTTCATTAGCCCATAAGTTGCAGAAGAGAATGAGGTAAAACTACATTCATTTCATTTTATTTTGTAATATGACAGAGTATAGAATGTCTATTTATGATTTACCTTGGTGTGCAAAAATAATAATATTTACCAATTATGTATGCATAAAAATCTTAAAGTTATATGATTAAAGATCATTTTTATTTTAGATGGTATATTTAAATTATTAGATGGTGATAAAATAGCTACATTAGTAAGTTTGATAATGTATTTATGATTTGCCCAGTTTGTACTAATTGGCCTGGAGTTTTTGTGAATTTCATAAAGCTAATAGCTTCTCTTGATGGGTTAACAATATGTAGTTGCCTTGCCGCTGACAAACATTCAACTGATGCTTGTAAACCATGATGTAAGTCTCCATATTGTCAACATTAAATAACAAAGTCTTTTACTGTATTTTTTTAAACTTGATAGTTACCTTATTTTCTATGATTCTATGAAGTACATGTATGTATTTTTACTGTTGTTTTCTAGGTGGCTGGTTATTTACAAGATTTAGTGAGTAGGAGTGGATTAGATTTAAACCTAGGATTAGTTCAAACAGCTTATGCTAATGGTAGTTCAACTCAGTATATCACACAGCAGTTGGTAAGCATTAATAAAATTGTGACCAAAATCCAGTTTTAAAAATGATTTTTCTATATCCAGGCAAAAAAGAATGATGCTTGTCTTCATCAATTAGCCTATGGCCTTTGCTTTAGTAATTTCAGAGATATATTGTTTTACAACCACTTTCGGAAGAGAGAATAATTTTAGAGTTGCATAAATACCTATCTCTCTTTATATCCTGAATTAAAATGTTTTCTTTTCAGAAAGTTCCTGTAGCTTGTGTGCCAACTGGAGTAAAACATTTACATCATAAAGCTCAAGACTTTGACATTGGTGTATATTTTGAAGCTAATGGACATGGAACTGTAAGAGTTAACTTATTATAAATGCATAGATGGTCATATTTAAAACTTTTCCTAATTTCATTTTATAAGACTGTCAAATATGAGACACAAAGAGATAACAGCAAGTGTATACAAAGTTAGCTATACTGTTCTTTTCCTAATTTAAGCATGATAAGAAACTGTTTAATTGCCTTTTATTTGAAAATATTTCTGTATCTATCTCTGAGTATTTGTATTTATTTATTTATCTAGGTGTTATTCAGTGATACTGCAATGAAGAAAGTGAAAGAAACTAAACAAGATTCAAGGTAAATATTAAGGATTTTAATCACTTTTTACTATTGAGGATTCGTTTTTTTCTTTACGTTACTTAAATTAGAAGAAATACATTTTTGATTGAATGATTCTATTTCAGTTTAAGTTCAGACAAGAAACAAATAATTGTACGACTTTCGTCAGTGATAGATTTAATTAATCAGGTAAGTTAGGTTTTATGCTGTCAGATTAACCTTGCCTTAAGTGTCTATAACTACATGGATAGTAGTATTGTGTTTGTATTAATTGTTACAGCTGTATACAAAGATACATGAGCATGACCATTAACAAACAAAATAAATCTAATATTCAGGTAGAATGCAGAGGGTGGTAGACAATAATTGTATACAATCATGAAATACAAATAATATAATTTAGTAGTGGAGTAGAGAAAACTGTTATATAAGATAGATTTATATAAACATTCCAATATTATTATCTAGAATCTTATATTGAATATTGTAGACAGTAGGTGATGCTCTATCTGATATGTTATTAGTCGAAGTTATTCTGAGATCATATGATTGGAACCCAGGGTTATGGAATAAATGTTATACTGATCTTCCTAACAGACAGCTTAAAGTTAAGGTAAGTGATTTTCTTAAAATATTGTATTTACATCCCATAGTATAATTGTAATTGGAGCGTAATAGACCTCAAACAGAAGATCACTATGTGTAGTGTATCAACTAAATAAATGCACAATTAGATACACTGATCAACACAAACATAAACAGTTTCACATCAACAACAACTTACAATCAGATCTCCTCAGAAGAGAATTTGGTGACCTTTGTATTGAATTTATCGTGTAATAAGCAAGTTGAATTGCCAGTAAGCTATAATCTTGTTTAATTTAACCTCTCAAGAAAGCATGTGATGTTTATACAAAGGAGATAATGAGAACTGTTAAGTTCACATAATTGATTCTTTTGATTTCATTTGACGGTGCTTGTAGCGTAATGAATGTGATCGTTTATCAGTCATAGACTATATTGAAAAGGTGTAGGGGGTCGCATATTGAAGATGATTGCTGAATAAAGGAGTCACTGTTTATGTATTATATTTAATAAGTAATGTTTTGTTGTCCGCAGGTACAAGATAGGAATGTTATATCAACCACTGATGCTGAGAGAAAGGTTGTGACACCAGAAGGTTTACAATCAGCTATAGATAATATTGTATCAGAATATAAACAAGGCAGATCTTTTGTACGACCATCTGGCACTGAGGATGTTGTAAGAGTTTATGCTGAGGCCGATACACAGGTAATATACGTGTACTTTATACAAAAGAACGTTCTGTTCTGTGTTCATGAATAATTGTAAATAGAACATTAAAGATAATAAAGCTACAGCAAATTTGAAAAATCTAAATCTGATGGTCGATCATATTTTTTCTGGATGAAACAAGTTGAAATCATATGGTCTTAATCTTAATTCAATTCATTACAGGAAAATACTGATAAATTGGCTAAAGCAGTTGGACAAAAAGTTTATGAATTAGCTGGTGGCATTGGTGACAAACCATAGAGTTTTCTATGGCGTTAATGAAGAAATTATTTCTCATATTTCTAATTTATATATGAATGTTTTAAGAAAAGGGCTATAATATATATTTTTGGTATATTTATTTAATTTTTATTAGATTTTCAGCTTTATATATTTAAAACATGCAATAATTATTAAATATGAATGCATTTAATATATTTTGGTTTTTGGTGGGAACTTTATTTTAGAGTTGTGATGATAAAACCTCTCCGTGTCTGGTGTTACTGTTAATTATGTATAGATCATATTTCTGAGGATAAGGATGAAGTATTTATCATTTGTATATTCTAATTATGAAAGATTAATTTTTGATAAATAATTCATTTATTAATCATGTACTATTATCATTCATATTTACATTAAATATATCACATTCTGCGTCATGTAGCTCTGCACAAATTTTTTGGTGGGAACTTTATTTTAGAGTTGTGATGATAAAACCTCTCCGTGTCTGGTCTATGGTGGCCTACCGCTATCATTCAAGGAATTAAGTAATACTTTAAAAGTTTACGAGAAAAAGTATGTTAAAAGACATTTAAATGTAATTCTAAATGAAATTTTATTCATAAAAAAAGATAAAAATAAATCTAAATCAAAATGAAAGTAACTTAAAAATAAATTAAAAATGAATTTCCCCCGAAAACAAATGAAAAACAAAACTTGATTTAGATCAAAATAAAAATACAATTAAAATGAATTCATAAAAAAATGGAAATTAAAAAAAAAAAAAAAAAATTAAAACGAAAGTAAACAGAAAGCAAAGTTAAAAAAGTGTAGAGCCTACAGCTATCATAGTATACCACAATGCATTGCACTCTGGTCGATTTATCTTCTTTAGATGGCGATTTGTCTATAAAGAAAACTACTCTTTGTTTTATTTACATAAAATGACTGCTTATTTCAGAAGCAATGGATGAGAATTGCGTTTGTCAAGACATTCAAAGGAATGAAATGATTGATTTTCTCAAAAGAGATTATAGCCAATATAGATGGATCATTCCTACACTCGACCGTCGGTTGAGATTCTTTGATATATTACACTCATTTGACTGTATCGATTGAATCGGTGAAGGATGCTTTTCTTTAGCCATATATGACTGCTAAATAGCTGTAGTGGAAAACTGCTTGGCTGAAAATATGGACATCAAATAGTAGGAGCCTTTTTTGCTAAAATTGTCAATTGATGATAGAAATGGGGTTACAAGTATTTAATTAATTACAGTAATGTTTCAATAAGTTTAATTTCGTCACAAGTTAAGTTAGTAACAGTCACAAGGCAAATTAGTATATATGGTCACAAGTTAATAACAGTAATTTGGCCTCAAGATAAATTATCAGTAATTTGGTCACAAAATTATCTTTTTACTTCCAAAATAAATTGTTAACAGTGATATGATCACAAGGTAATCAGTAAGTGCGGTGACAATAACTGCACGATTTTCCAATCCAACAGGGTCTATTTCAGACATTGCAGCATAAGCTAAATCTCGGGGCAACCTTAATTGATGTTTTTGTGTTATTTATTTGTACATAGCCCTATAACAAAGCAGAGGCCCTGGTCCATTTGCTTCATCAGCAACAGCATCATTAACCGATTCAATCGATACAGTCAAATCAGTGTAATAACACTATTTTCGTTATTGGGATAACACTTACCTGGCATAGCATAATATATTCTAGTGCTGAAAATTGATTGAGACCCGAACGGGTTTTGAACCAGCGATCTCAGAGTCAGGCACCTAATCGCCAGTAATGTCAACCGTCTAGACCACTCGGCCAACTGACCTGTTCGGGTCTCAGCCAATTTTCAGCACTAGAATCTTGTGCTAAACCAAGTAAGTGTCATCCCAATAACAAAAATATTGTTGCAACACAACTTTCTAAATAACATCGTATCATCTCAAATCAGTGTAATATCTCAACTGATAATTTATCTTGAGGCCAAATATCTTTCTGTCATCAATTTACAATTTTAGCAAAAAAGGCTCCTATTAGTTTTGGACCACTATTTGAATTCCATATTTTCAGCCAAAGCAGTTTTCCACTACAGCTATTTAGCAGTCATATATGGCTAAAGGACAAGCATCCTTCACCGATTCAATCGATACAGTCAAAGAATCACAACCGACGTTCGAGTGTAGGAATGATCTATCTATATTGGCTATAATCTCTTTTGAGAAAATCAGTCATTTCATTCCTTTGAATGTCTTGACAAAATTCTGAAATAAGCAGTCATTTTATGTGAATAAAACAAAGAGTAGTTTCCCTTATAGACAAATCGCCATCTAAAGAAGATAAATCGACCTGAGTGCAATGCATTGTGGTATACTATGATAGCTGTAGGCTCTACACTTTTTTTTAACTTTGCTTTCTGTTTACTTTTGTTTTAATTTAATTTTTTTTTTTTTCATTTCCATTTTTTATGAATTTTTATTTTGATCTTAGTTTAGTTTTGTTTTTCATTTTGTTTTCGGGGGAAATTCGTTTTCAATTTTTTTTAAGTTACTTTCATTTTGATTTAGATTTATTTTTACTTTTATCTTTTTTTATGAATAAAATTTCATTTAGAATTAAATTTAAATGTTTTTAACATACTTTTTTTCGTAAACTTTTAAAGTATTACTTAATTCTTTGAATGATAGCGGTAGGCCACCATACTGGTGTTACTGTTAATTATGTATAGATCATATTTCTGAGGATAAGGATGAAGTATTTATCATTTGTATATTCTAATTATGAAAGATTAATTTTTGATAAATAATTCATTTATTAATCATGTACTATTATCATTCATATTTACATTAAATATATCACATTCTGCGTCATGTAGCTCAGCACAAATACGTTTAGCTTAGCACCTCACAATGAGACCAGGTTCTGTTAACAAAAGTAGAGTTAATAAGATGGTGAAATGAGAAAAAATAGTGATGGCCCATCGTAATACGCCCACCATTGGCAGCCTTAGTTATTCGGGCGGTGGACAAGAGGTATCAATAGATTTTTGGTTTTTGCTCACAAAAAGGCATTATATAAGTTAAGACAGACAGTTGATGTGACATGAATTGTGAAATTTTAGAAATTAAGAAAAAAAAAAATAAAACAAGTGAGTTGATAAAATGTCAAGCCTGGGCTTACTTGGTGATTTGTTGAAGTTAGTATGATAGAATGGCACATAAATCAATAGATATAACTTACTCAACTACTCTCATTATTTCAAAGACCCTCATTTTCTTTCAAGGGAAGCTACTCAAATTGAATACACAATATTTGCAAACCACAATATCATACAAAGAAAATAACATTCACAAAAAATTGAGCAAGGGCCATAAGGCACAATCTTTAGTGAAAGTATTCTTTGTGTGGCTTATCAAAGGCTCATACTAAGTTTCATCAAATTTCATGAAGAAACCAGCCCTCTGTCTTGTAAAGAATAAATTTAACACGTTTTAAAGAACAATAACTCTATTAGATATGTTCGATTTGCCTGGCTTTCAATAGGGTACATCCTTAGGATGTTAAAAATACATCAACTTTCATCAAAACACATCAAGAACACAACTTCCTATCGTATTGACAAGAAATTTCTGGACAAAGTCAATAACTCAAAGAAACTATTTTTCGGTAAGCTAAATTTGCAATCGGTTTCTTCTTTGGGTAATTCAAAAGGCTCAAATCATGCTTTGTCAAAATCTATCAAGAAACCAGATCTCTATCAAGTCTACAAAGAATCAAGAGGCTGATAAAATGAACACGTTTTAAAGAACAACTCAATAAATATTTTTTGATTAGTCTGATTTTCAATAGGGTCTATCCTCGAGTTATAACAAACACTCACACCAAGTTTCATCAAATTCCATCAAGAACCCGGCTCCCTATCGTGTTCACAACAATTGTGGACATGCAGACGGACAGACAGACAGACAGGCGGGCAGAAGGCTTCATCCTTGGATGATTACAAACACACACACCGAAATTGGTCAAAATCCATCCAGAAACCATCTCTCTATCATGACCACAACACATTTTTGAACGCAAAATGAATGTGTTTACAAGAACAAGGGCAATAACTCATCAATTTTTTTTTCGATTTGTCTGATTTTCAATAGGCTCATCCTTAAGTAATAACAAGCAATCACATCAAATTTCATCAAAATCCATCAAGAAACACACTCTTAATCGTGTTCACAACAAATTTTCAAAAACAAGGGCAACAACTCATTGAATTGTTTTCGATTGGTCTGATTTTCAAATAGGCTTTTTCCTTGGGTTATAACAAACACACTCACCAAATTTGGTCAAAATCCATCAAGAAATGTGGTATCTATCGTGTTCACAACAATTGTGGACAGACAGAGAGACAGACAGAAAAACAGACAGACAGACAGACAGGGGCGACTACAATATACGCCCACATTTATAAAAAAGATTAGATTTTGCAAATATGTTAATGATTTATGGAATATGATATTTATTTTAAATAAAATGGCATGAAATATGATTACATCACAATCCTAAAATCCTTACAGACGATTTCGTGTAGTCACATGTTTTAGGTTTCAGAATTTCACAAACACATACAGAAACACATGTATTATGAAGCACAGATAATCATCTACATTGACAATCAGGTCAGAGCCTTTCTTTCACTGTCCCATCTAACGATGATACACTCTTGTATTTTAGCGTCTCTACTAATGGGGGTTCACAGGATCGATAAAACTGAAGGTGTGATGAATGTTGAACACACTGTCACTAGTCTAAAATAATCCTTGGTGCATGTCAGTTATGAAGAACTCATATTTACTCTTCCTTATCACAGATTTATACAGTATGTCATCAGTTTAATAGTATGGAACCCAATTACTATCATCAGCAGGATTTAACATACCAGTTACTAATAGTACTATGTCTATAATCCACCAAATACCTACACCACCTAGTGTTAATAATTTTCCTACTGCAGTTCCTACAAAAATGAAAAAATGACATTGGATAAAATTTTGTTATGTGGATTCTCACAACTGAATTAAAATCAAATTTAGTGTGGGTGATGAAAGAATAAAACAAACCTGTGTGTCCTAAACAAAATCTGTCCATTCCAAGAAAACCAAGTAAGACTGAATATATCAATGTTGTTACAAAATAATGACCATTATATCTACAAGTAATTAAATGTAGTTATCTAATATTCTGATAAAATTACTTTTACCAATTATTCGTACAATGTACTCATATAAGCATGAGTGACATCAAATACACTGAACAAAGTTTTGATATAGTATAATCTTAAGGAAGAAATATTACCTCTCATGTTATATTAATAAAACAAATACTCAAAATGAATTATGTAATCATATAAAACAGATGCTTTGCTGAGATATTTGTAAACCAGTAGATTGCATGTGACTTAATTTTCCATAAAATTTCCAGATGGAATACGATTGTTTTTCAAGTAATATTTATCTGCTATTCATTAGTATACAGAATGAGTTGAAATAAAGAACTGATATGAAAATCAAGCTTTATATTTTCTCTTAGTGGAGATTTTACATAGGATGATCATATATACAAGATAAAAATTCTATCAAATTTACTTACTTTACACAAGGAAAATCACCACGTAAAAAAGTTCTATTACCATAACATTCTATACCAGGAAAAACTGTACACCAGACTTTAGTTTTTTCTACATCTTCATATCGTTCTCCTCCCCACTGTCAGAAGATAAAGACATATTGTATTTAAACAATTTTTACTATTTACTTCCTATTATATGTAAACCTTTATACCATCTATGAAAAAATTGTAGAGCAATCACATATTTATTATCAAATATTTTATTGGGTTAAAAAAAAACATTACAGTGGCATTATCCATACAGAATAAAACAAAAGAGTCTGTATCTAATTCTATTTTAAATTGAAGCTCAATAATTCCTGAACAAAGAATATTTAGGTGTTAAGAAAAACAATGCATGTAATGCAATATACACGGTTACCTTTACACAACCATAACCTAATCTTTGTTTTTCAGATACGTTACTCTTTAAATCTAATGGTTCAGTACAATTCAGAAATTCTATTGGTCTGAAAAATAAAAGGTGGTTGTGAAGTTTTGATATGATCAACAGATAACAGAAGAAATGTAATTTGTGTTATAAGTGTTTAAATGTGTTCGCTTTGAAATGGATTCATTCTCCTCTAAAAAACCTGATTTATGCTCATGTTGTAGTGCTGGGGAAATAAGTCAATATTAAAACTTTTAAAAAAGTGCATGAGAGATACAAGTAGATCCTTTAATAAAATACATTCCTCGTGGATTAATGGAACAACCTTTTAAAATATATAATTATCCAAGCCTTTTTTTTTTTTTAGATATGTAAAGTAATCAATGAAAATGAAGACCAGTGCTTACAAGTATGAACAATAAACAAGTGGTGATTTAGGATTGTAAGAATAACCAGTTGTTTCATCCATCGTGTAATTTTCATCTAAAGGTGGTGAACCATCATCATTTCCTTCAACATTGCATATATATGTTATTATAATGTAAATATGTAGGCAGAGTATTTTATCACTATTATTGGAAAATATCATTAATTTCATTATCATTGTTTTTTTTTTTTCCATAAATTTGTCAACAAACTAAGAGTTGTCTCCCCTTACTTGGGCAATATTTTTTACGGACCAAGCTAGACATCCGACCTCATGCTTCAAAATTCTAATAATATTAAAATCATGTGCTATAATATATCATGATAATATTTATAATTCATTATTAGTATGATTAAAGTACTCTAGATTAAAAGCCTGTCCGGTTATTTATGGGGATTAAGACAAACTACACAAACATAATTATTTGATGTACAGATACAGATAGCAATCCGTAACCTTAATATATAAACAATAATGGCGACTCTGAGAAATGATGCCACGTCTATTTCAGAAAATAATGTAGAAAACTTGACTGACATGGATGAAATAAAGAAGGCATATGACACATTATGTAAACAAGAGGTAGTAATATATTTTAGTCAATTTCATTTGCTCGTGGACAATGCATGTCAGCCAATACTTGTTGTCAATAAACTTGAACTCGTGGCTTCGGATCCCCTTCTGCTAGTCAAATTCGTAGACGATTCCCCAACCTTCCTCCGCCACCCTACGTTACACATCCCTAGGATCCTCCAAACTTCTCCTCCAACCTATCTCTGGGTCACCTCACCTACCTCTGTCCTGGCTCTTGCTCACCCAACCTACCTATGACTCTGGCTCCCCCCTACTTTCTTCTGGCTTTCCAGCACTCAATTCTTCCTCCATCCTTCCTCCGGTTCCCCAACCCAACCTTCCTTCACTAGCCCTCTTCCTCTTCCCCTTCACCTTTCCTGTCTTCCAAGCTTCAATTCTATGCTTAAAGAAGGAACCTTGTGTGAGATAATTTCTTTTACAGGAAGAAATATCTAAGGAATTAAATGGAGTGTTTAAACATCAGTCTACATTAGAGAACAAGATGGTGGGACTGCATAAAACCCTGTAAGTAAAATAAATGTTCTTGAAAGTAAAGGAGAACAAGTCGATACTACATACATTAAATGAAAAATTAAACCTGCCAATCTTGATACTATTATAATGTGTGATACTCACTGATTATTTAAAACAAAGAAGCCATTATGCTTTCACTTTACTTCAAGCTTAACGTTATTTCCTATGTCAGTTTTTCAAAAAAATAAGAATGTTAAAATATGATTTTATTTTTATTTTAGACCAAATCTTCAAATACTTATGAATGATTCTAAACAGTTAAGCAGTATGATCTCATTCACCTCAACCTTAGCTGAAAATGTTAGCAGCAAAGTTAGAAAACTTGACTTGGCCAAGGTAAATTGAGTTTTGACCAGTTATCCTTAAATTTTTTCCATTTGCCTTCTTCGATACATACAGTAATACACTAAAATCTGAATCTCCTGCTTTTGATATTTCATCTGAGATGACAATGTCATTTTGTTAAAATGTTCTGTTCAATACAGCCAAGAGAAGTATTATACCCAAAAATTGCCATCCATTGTTAAATGTGATCTCTACCCGTAAATGTCTCTTAATAACATGATAGTTAAATATTCACAATAGCTCAGTTTTTAATTTCCATATAAACTGAAACAATTCAATGAATCTACAATGAATATTTAGCTGTATATCTGATGAATTATAATTACTGTATACATCATAACTGTGTAAATGTAATATGTTTGTAGAGTCAAGTATCTCAATGTATTACAAGAGTAGAAGATATTCTAGATCTCAAGTTCTGTACTGATGGTGTTCAAACTGCTCTTCAAAATGAAGATTATGAAACTGTGAGTATTATCAATATAATGCAATTAAAAAATGAATATAATGATATAACATATGTTGTAACTTATCCTTTTCATGAAGATTGGAAGTATAGGACTTTATTTTGTATATTGTAGGCAGCAGGACATGTTCATAGATTTCGTAATCTAGATGAATCTGTTATAAGAATGAGTTCAGACACGGCAGAAGGTAATATTTACCTGTATTTTTATATGCCTACATAATAATGTGTATGAGTGTCGTCATTCCGTCAGTCCGTCTGTTCACAGTTGGCTTGTGAACGCGATAGAGACAACAGTTTTCATCGTATTTTACACCCACGTGAATTTTATTGATGAATTGGAATTGATTAGACCTTGGTCATTTTTCAATTTGACTAATTTTCAATGAACAGTTTTGAGTTATTGCACTTCATTTAGTAAAATAATGTCAAAATGGTATTGTGGATGCAAGAAAACCTACCATTTTCATTGGATTTTGAAACTTGATGTGATCATTTAAATTGACTAGACCTCGGTCAAGTTTGAATCTGATGATTTTTCACTTAACAGTTTTGAGTTATTGCCCTTGACTTATTAAAATTGCCTCAAAATTCTATTGTTGTTCCAATAAGAATCTTCAATTTCAAAGGATTTTGATCAAACTTGGTGTAAGCGTTGGAATTGATAAGATTGTAGTCAAGTTCGAATTTGACGATTTTTTTTATGAACTGTTCTTGAGTTATTGCCCTTGATTTAGTAAAATTGGGTCAAAAATTGTATTATGAGTTCAATAGAATCTGCAATTTTCAATGTATTTTGATGAAACTTGGTGTGAACGTTAGCATTGATAACAATTTTCAATGATTGTTTTTTGAGCTATTGCCAAATATACTATTGAAATTCAATGCTGCCAGTGGGCGTATATTACCTTGCCTGGCAAGCTATCTTTACTAAGTAATATGTACATTTAATCACCCCAGAAAATAAGTGTATAATAGAAGGTTAAATATTTCATTCCAGTGATTGTTACTGTACTGTAAATTTTTAATTAATAATCAATTCTACCTTGCCTTGCAAACTATTTTAAGTTATATAATTATATATATTATCTATTTAAGGTGGCTCGCTAGAAACCTCTTTTAAATTACTTCATGAATCAGAAGAGAAATTGAAGACGATTGTTAATAATAAATTTTCTGCTGCTGTTCATTCTGGTGATGTAGCATCAGTTGAAAGATTTTTTAAGATATTTCCCTTGCTAGGAATGCATGAAGAAGGTTTAACAAAATTTGGAAAATATCTAGCATCACAGGTAATTTAGACATTTAAGCATATTTAGCATAGAAATCTGACATTTCAATTTACTAAAACTATCAAAATTCAGGTTTTTGACAAAGGTAAATTAAAGCCTTATATTTGAGTTTGTTATTGACCTTTTTATATCACAAAAATTATACTTACAAGTTTTAGATTTCAAATCTGTGGAATTTAATACAAATAAATCTTCCACCAACTGTCAATGTATGGTGATTGATTGGAGACAATCTTCATTGCAAAAGGTGTGGTCAGTGACAATCTAAGACACATAGTAGTTATTTTACAAAAACAGCTTGTTTTCTACATTTTGTAGTTATCAGAAACAGCAGATAAGAATTTAAACTTAGCTATACAGTCAAACAACCCTAATGATGATAAAAGATCAAGTGTACTGTATGCTGATACTATTATAATGTTATTAGAAAGTATAGCTAGAACAGTAGAAGTACATCAACCTTTAGTAGAAACATATTATGGTCAGTATGAATATTTTGAGCATTTTCATAATCCAGAAATATAAGATTAGAAATCGCCCAGGTCTAGTGCTGGGTATTGACACAAGGGATATACGATATAGTGTAATTAATAGATAAAACGTAACATTTTTTCTCCAAGGTTTAATATTTTATTATTTTAACTCTTATATTTTGAGGTAACAAAATGTTATTACTAGTAATTTAACTAGTTTTCTGAATTAAACTGGAGGTTATTCATGACTGTGGATATATATGATTGGCTCTAAATTATATATTTTATATACTCTGGAAACAATAATGTCTGAGAAGTCTATACAAAAAAATAAAATTAATTGACCCGTGTAATACCTTACGTATTAACATCCACTGACTTAGGTATAAACAAGGTTTAGAAAATTATTTCAACCCAGTGTGTATTTAGGTAATGAAGACTATAGGGGGGGGGGCTTAATACTTGTAAGTGATTTGAGCTAAATAGATTTAAGTGAATTTGTGAAGGGGTATCTGGCATTCACTGACTAGTCATAGGATATGACATACAGTAAAACCTCGTTATCTCGAAGTCGGCGGTGCTATAAGAATACTTCAAGATAAACAGTACCTCGACAAACGATCATGGGATTTAGCCGCCATCTTGAAATCTATTAAGTGGAGTTATTTCCCTTGTATGAAAATATAACGAGATCGATATGTATCAGTGATAATTTTATTTATACTACATGTATTATTCATTATTTAACAATTTATATAACAATATCAATTAATATTAATAATAAAATAATGTTTTTCAATCTTACAAGTTATTTACATTTTTTGGAAAAAACTAGTATCCGTTTTCTGAACATGAAATCAAGCTTTTAAATCCTCGGTGCCCATTCGTTCTCTAAGTGTATCAACAATAGGGAAAGATCATCTGTGCACTCGGTCATCGCAATCCACCTGTCCAGAGTTTCAAGGGACTTCATGACATCACATTTAGTAGGCCGCAATATCGGTTCTTCGTGAATATCATCTTCTTCGGGTTCGGGTTCCTGAATACTTCTACTGTCCATGATTTCCTGCACAATAACACCAGCTGTGATTTCTGCTGTGGTGTCTAAATTATCATCAATGACAGCATACTCTTCTAATGTAACTGACGTACACACTCTGGATCGAATAAAAGAGAAGCGGACGTCTTCGTCGGCATCTTCTGTTTCTTCTGGTACTACAACGCCATTGGAAAAACCGGCATTACGGTAACAAATTGCAATTGGGAATTAGACGATCCAACTTTCCCCCGGTAACGGGTCCTTCGTTAGATTTCTCGATTAAACACATGATGAGACATGAAAATGACCATTGAGAGACATTGTTTCGTTTTATAGACCTACAGAGTAATATGAATCAGCCATTTAATTGGTGTTAATTATGTTGATTGTCGCGAGTGAATGAATAACAAAGGATTATACATACGTGTGTTATCGGTAAGATGATGACTTCGAGATACACATAGTGATTTAATTGATAATGTTTTTGATGGGACCGCGAGATTAGGTCGACATATCCAGTTAATCGAGTTTCCCGAATTCGAGATTAACGTATTTTTTTAAAGGGATTATAGAAGGATATTGCCGGGACCGCACAAGGACCTCGAGTTAAACGGAACATCGAGATTACCGATGTCGAGATAACGAGGTTTCACTGTATTCCCTCTTTTTTTTATGAAATGCCATGTATCATATAGTACTGATACACGACCCTATCTTTGAAAACTTTATAGTTCCTTTTAGCTTTCAGTATAGTTTTGTTTTTACTTTAATTTAAATATAGTATTTAAGTGTAGACCTTAATTGCTGTGTACATTCTGGTTTCACATGTATTCAAACAACAGGGCAAGGTAAGGTAATATATACATTCGAATTATTTTTGTCTTGCAGGGTTTGGTAAACTAATAACATTATTAAAGATATTACAGAAAGAATGTGATAGACAAATAAGAAAAGTAATAGATAATTTTAAATCCAGTAGAGAATATGATAAAAAGGTATGTTTTGAACTTGAATTTTTACTTGTTAATTACATGTATATGATTAAATATTTTTCATGTGATATTTCTTGTAATTTTTAAACCTACCCTATCTGCTTTGTAGGTGAAATTAGTACAAACAAGTCTAATGTCACAAAAGCAGAATTCCACTGAAAAGTAAGTTTATTTACTTTATTTTCTGTTAGCTTCTAAATGTTTTATGACATATTAGTGCTTTGTCATATTGAAATGACAGCATGTGTCAAAATACACCTTACTTTTGTTATTATTTTAATAATAGTTTTCATAAAAGTTGGAAATAAATAGAGTTAAGAGAAAATGGTTTTGACTGTTTTTATAAGCCCACATGAACATGTGTAAATTCCAAATAAAAATGAGAGTTAAACATGACGAATCATGAAGGTGATTAATGGTGATCTCAGTTGTAAAAAACCATGATGCTTTGACAGGATGAAGATATGAGTCTAAATAGTAAAACTTCTTTCAAAATAAACCATTTATTCCTTCAATTTGTGACTCCCTGAAGAAGTGTTTTTTTATACACACTAAATGTTGGAGGAATAAGTGGTTCATTTTTACAGAAAATATTGTCATCACCTCGTCTGTCTGTTGGTTCATTCGTCTTCTATTTGCTTGTAAACGCAATAAAGACTACAGTTTTCACCAGATTTAAATGAAATTTGGTTTGAACATTTATATTTATGAGATTGAGATCTTTGACAAGTTTGATATTGATGATTTTTCAATGAATGGTTTTTAAAACGCCTCAACATTGCCTTGTAAATGCTGTAGAGACTACAGTTTTCATTGGCAAAATTTGCTTGTGAAGGTGATAGAGACTACAGTTTTGGTCTGATTTGAATGAAATTTGGTGTGATCATGTATATTAATGAAATTTTGGATTAAAATAAATATAGTTGGAAAATAATGTTGGAGTTGCAACCTGTGTTAAAACAGAAATATACTTTAAAGTTGGCGTATCTTGCTAGGCAACCACTTGTTAATAAGTAATGCAAAATAAAAAATTATTCATTTACTGACATCAATAAAGGAATTGAAATCTATCAACCCATATATTGTTCAACAATGGAAGAAAACTTCTATTTTTATGGAGTCGATATATGCACTGCCCTCTAATAAGAATTTTTTTTTCAGTTATCTTGATCCAATGGAGATAGATTTATTACTGTCAGAAACTGTATTAATAAATAGTCGATCAGAACTGTATCTTAGATTTATTAAACGTAAAGCAATGGTGAGTAACTTTCTAAAGATTTCTTGTTAAATTATTTTTTTTAATTATTAATTTCTAATTGAATGTAAAAATTGTTATAAGTTTGTTGTTTTTTGGGATTAAGTTGGTGTTTTTAGATTGTTAATTTAGTTTTATAATCTTAAACTTTTAGAATGATATTGAATCAGCTCATCAAGAAAATTCTTCTTTAGAAGGTGAGAGACATTATCACATATGATATTAATTTGACATTTTTTAGTTGTTAAGTTTATATGTTGTTACATCATCCCTAATTGCACTTCAGTTGGGTAAAATACTACCGACAAGAATTCTCCCATAGCATCCATGCCAAATATAGGTGTACAAAGTATAATTTTCTATATGTAATTTTAAATCTTTCACTCTTACTGTTCATATTATTGTAGAAACTGAAAATGATATAGAAGTCTTTATTAATAATTGTGATCTAAGTCGGGTCATGCAAGAATTAATAGGGAATTATATCATGATGGAAGAATACTTTATGAAAGAAATGGTTGTTAAGGTATGGATATCTGAAATACTTTAGTACATATATGATAAGAATATAATGTAATTACATATCTACTATCACTGCCTTTAATAAACCAGTTGCACAAACTGGTGTTTATTTTTTCGATTTATTGAAGTTTGTCATGTGACACTAGGCATTGCACAACATTGAAGTAGTCTAAGATTTGTGGGAAATTCATATAACCATTCATATAAAACTTTGTCATTCATTCAGTTTGTCATGTGATCTATTGCGTTTACACACCAATAATGGTAATGATAACAACATTTAATTCTTAATTGCTCGAAATTCTCCTCAACAATAGCTTATTGGGTTACCGGGTATCTGAATTGGCTAATTTAAAAGTTGTTGTGAATTGTTGCCCTCTTTTTAACCAATATGTCTTGTGCCTACAACTGTTGTATTCCAGACTACAATCAAACTTGATATACATATTTGTAACATTATTGAAAGCTGTGTTTATCTTTATCAGGCAGTCAATATGGACACAATAGATGAAGTAGCTCATACGTCAAGTATGGTTGATGATGCCTTCTTCATAGTTAAAAAATCAGTTAGGTAAGTTGATTGTTAGCAGATGTTGACTCTGGAGACAAATATGTACAAGTATGTAAAAATTATGTAAGAAATTTCCATCTTATTTATAGTATGTGAATGTACATTTGATAATTCTGTCTTGCGGGTTTTAGGGTAAAAACTTATCTGATGACAACTTCATTGCTGTTGAAAGTGGGTCAATTGTCTACTCTCCTCTCCAAATAAATAATGTGCAAAAATTATTTCCTCTTATATTACAGAAGAACAGTGTCAAGTTCTAGTATAGATGGTGTATGTGCAATGTTAAATCATGCTTGCTCAACTTTAGAACAAGATTTCCGTGAAATATTATATAGCAGATTACGAGGAGGCTATCCATCAGGCTTTGACTTACAACAAGCTTATAACATTATGCAGTCAAGTTTTCAACAAGGCAAATTAACAAGCTCTGATCAAGAAAAAGAAAAAGCTAGATTATTATTTCTGGTAAGTTGTTTCTATGAAATTAAATTATTAGATATGGCTAAATGCTATTTACGATAGGCATACAGTAGAACCTGTATGCAGAGACCACTCAAGGGAATATTCAAAAAGACCTCGGATCGAAGGTGGTCTCTACTGAGAGGATTGGGTCACCAGTCATAGCACCAAAAACTATGTTATTCCTTTTATGACAAGCATTTAAGCAACCATTTGATGCTTAAAAAGAATCATAGGATATACAGTTATTGCATATCAATTGATATATGTAATTGAGATGACATGGAAAAGGCTTTTCAGAGAAAATAAAGTAAAGCCTAACATTTGTCAATTGTGTCTAGGGCTGTATATCCCATTTCATTTCTGAGAATATTTAATACGAAGAATTTTGCAAAGTAAACAGTCATTTTGTATTTCAGACTGCCTTAAATAATTCTGAAATCAGTTGTGATTATTGTAAAGCTCTGAAAACTTGCTTAGATGTAAGTATTTATCCTATATAGTATATCATGTATCATTTCACAGATACACCCATCGTATCCCCAATACGGGTTTTGGATTTTTGGTTTTGGATTTTTGGATTAACTCGTATTAGCATTAGACTATTTTACTTCGGTTTGTGGGCGTGGAAACTATTTATATCTGACCAATCATAACGCGGTAGCTAGAACAAAAATGAAAAAGGGGTAAAGGTCATGTCGTTGTAAACAAATGGCAAAATGGAGGAGGCGAATGTAAACATTTTGAAAATATGCATTCTTTGTGAGACCGGATAGTCTGCTTGAAAAAGTGATAGTCGACTTGAAAAACTACCGAAATCTAAAAACCGACTTGCCGCCCGTTCTATGATTTATTTCAAACTAATAAATGTTCTAAAGTACCATTTTGATTTTCGATCAGCCTTAATTCTTTCCCAAAAATTTCACTTAATTGTCTATACAAAAAAACACAATCTCTCTAAAAAATAAATGTTCCAAAGTAGGCTACAATTTGGATTTTCTGGCAGTTTGAATTCTTTACCGAAAATTTTAATCAAAACATGTTCGTTCATGTTTGTTTACATTCGTTTGTTAATTACCGTCAATGCGCATGTGCAACAACGTGATTTCTAAATTCTCCCCGCCCTTATGATTTGATTGGCTGATATTTTCCTTGAGGAAATGTTTATGAATACGTAATTTTCTTCACTTAGTTTACCACGGCCACGAGGAAGTATGATGAATGTGGGCGTGGTTTGGACACGATGAGATACACCTTGATAATGGTAGTGGGCCCGTTTTAGTGGGTATATTTTGAAAATGATTAGTTTGGAATAAAGTTAATGTTGAAAAATCAAACTGTTCTTTGTATATCAAATGAATTTATATAATATACAAACATCTGCACACACTTCTGTTTAACTATGTGAAGATTTTATCTAGATCCCTGCATAGTAATTATGATTCGAAATATTTAGACAGAACTTGAAACATGTTTTTCCTCGGAGTTTCATATAGTAGACAACTTACCTATTTCAGTATAATGTTTTAAGTATTGTAGTTATTATGAATATGTAGATCTGAAACCATTTATTAAATTTTATTACTAGAATGATTATGTTGATCTTGTAGGATGAAGTTAGTAAAATATATTCCAATTGTAATGAACAATCAAAAGCTAAATTAGAGGTAAGTTAAGTTATATCTTGTTTTAGGGGAAAATATTCTTTCGATCCTAGCCATTGCTTAAACCACTGTAATTCAATTTATTTCTATGATAGGTTCAGACAATAAAACAAGAGTGAATATATTTATTTAATAAATTTAACCAAGATTAATCTTCATTTGTATATGCTTACATGAAATTTTTGTTCAATTGCTTGTAAACACTCTGAAAGGCATGATATTTTTTGGATGGATTTTGAAAAAACTTGGTGTAAGTGTTTGTTGTCACCAAAGGATGAACCCTATTAAAAAAAGGGAAAATTGTAAAATATTTGGTATAAGTTTTGATGTGGCATACACAGTGCATGCGTACTATGGCAATCATTTTCCGTTGTTTACAGATTTTGCCAATCTTCATTGAAAATTGTGTCATTATATTATATAGTGTCGTCACTCCTGTCAGTCGTTCCGTCCACAATTGTCTTGAGAACGTCATAGAGACAGCAGTTTTCATTTGGTCTAATAAACCTAGCAACACATGCCACAATAATCTACTAATTACTATCAATGGTTGAGTGATTGAAGTGACATAACAAGTAATGTATATCACAATGTGGCCTATGAATTCGGATGGGGCAGCTGTTATGGTGGGAAAGAAGGACGGAGTGTCAGCTCTTCTGAAAGATAAATCTTGCCTCTTGATAGAAGTCCATTGTGTTACGCACAGACCCACAAATGCCAAAAATATACTGGACATAGCAAAGTACAAGTCTATGCTTAATACATGAACAACATTTTTCGGTCACTCACTCGAACAACTGTCCAAATTAAAGGTCTAGCAGGACATTTTGGACCAACCAATGGTGAAGCCCTGTTGTGAGGTCCACAAGATTCAGTGGTGTCACAAACCCAGCCATTGTCAAAACTTGACCACCCGACTAAAAATGTTAGACAAATCATATGACTATATAATGGCAGCTGATATGCAGAGCTAAGTGTAAGCAGATCTCGAAACTTTTGGAGAAATGTGTTCAATCATCACCGACCAGTTCTCTTACAGTACTCATGTTATGATGATTGTACGCATTTTCACCAAAAGTAAGAAAAAAAAAACAACTATATTTTACAAGGATAACAACTTAGGTTCACAAGTCCGCCGTGACAGGGATCCTTTATACCAGCTGGTCCTTGGCCAAACCTCTTGATCTTTCTCGGATTATCCGTACCCATTTACAGCTGGGTGGACCAGCTACATCATTCAAACCAAATGAAAATTGTAGTTTCTATCATGTTCAGAACTAATTTTGATGCATTCTGACTAAACCCATCAACATTAATGATCACGCCAACTTTATTAAAATCAGATAAGAATTTTAGTTTCTATCACCTTCACAAGCCAATTTCTATGCAAGACTTAGTCAAGGGCATAATTAAAAATGCGTTCATCAAAAACATCCACCTTGTCCAAGATCTCATCAATATAAATGATCACAACAAACATCATTCATATCACATGCCACAATAGTCTAAAGTTGCAATACTTCTGTCGGACTTAACAAATGATGGTATCAGCAGATAGCCAATGACAATTGACCTAATTGAGGGGAGGGTCAACAAACAATAAGGTCATGAGGTATAAGTCATCAAATATTCCAATTTTACAGGACTATGAAACCACATCCTGACCTTGAACAGCAAATATGAATAGCCAAGGTCAATGTCATATGATCCCCAAAAGGTTGAGGTCAACACAGGTCATGCAAAAAAAATAAAATTTAGAAATTTTAAAACACACTAAAATTTGTAAAACAGCACGAATTTCAATCTGAATTAGAAAAAAAACTTTTTATAGATATCATTAAAATGAGCTTAAAAGCAAATTCAAAATCTGAAAAAACTAGGTTAATT
>JAUJPP010000007.1:22783793-22920909 GCA_030562195.1 Nipponacmea schrenckii | reverse complement strand
ATCCAATTTTTTGTATAACAGGCCTTGTTTCATACTTCACCCTTGGACCTCTTGTAAGTTGTAGAATGTAGATGAGGAATTTAGAAATTACAATGAAGCCCTGAATGGATCTGTGCTGTTGTAGGTGCTCATAGCTAATTTAAATCAAGATTGAGACAACTGTAGCTGAAGGTCCTTAGATAAAGATGAAGAAATATAAATTTCTTTTATCAATATTATGTAACAGTTACTACTTACCAGAAACTTGTAAAAATAATTTAATAATACTCAATACTTAAAAAATTAGTTATGACAATATTTTTGGAAACAATTCTTATTCTTCGCCTGGTGGAAGTAAGTTCCACACAGCCCTTTCAAAACATTTCTTTTGATTTTGCTTTCCTAATAAAAGTTACACAAATTTTTAGCTTTTAAAAGACTTAAGAAGAACATATATTATTATGGCATGCTATTTATCTATTCCGTTAAAACCCATCCAATAATCCAGTAGTGCAATGGAAAGGTGGTATAATAATTATTACCGTATAATTCCGAATATAATGCGCACCCCTTCCTTGCCTCCACGAAATCGGGGAAAATTCATTTACCCATGTATAGTGCGCACCACTTTTCGCGGCAAAAACACGACTTTAAGTTGGCATTTCATAGACACCAATATCGGGAAATAGTTGTCAATACGTAAGTCACCATTCATAGATTTTTTTTATAATAAACAATGTTTCACTGCAACCTATGTTTCTACTATTTATTTTTATAATAAAATCCATTTTAATCCCGTATTTATTGCTTCTAATCTCTCGTAATGGTATTATTGAGTGTTATTTAGAAATCATGTATCATGCTATTAAATTACGGTACCGAGGATGATATTCTATTGGAATAAAAATGTGCAATTACCCGGTAAACTTAGACGTATTGAAGAAGATACCATTGACAGGAATTCGAAGGGCTTACGGTAACTGACTTGGTGTAAGACTAATAGGCCCCATTACACTTGTAATAATAATTCGAAAAATAATCATGATATTGCGTCAGTTCATTTTGTGAATACTTGAATATTATACTAATCGATAAATTTGTACACGACTTTATTGAGATACCGCGCTATTAAATTACGGTACTCACCTGATTCGATATTTTTAATGCTATGGACGGTACCGAGGATGATATTCAACTTGAAGAAAAATGTGCAATTACCCGGTAAACTTAGACGTATTGAAGAAGATATCATTGACAGGAATTCGAAGGGCTAACGGTAACTGACTTGGTGTAAGACTAATAGGCCCCATTACACTTGTAATAATAATTCGAAAAATAATCATGATATTGCGTCAGTTCATTTTGTGAATACTTAATTGTGATTGTTTCGTTTGTTTAACGTAAATAAATATAATTGTCTTTCTTAATTAAGTCTTTAATCATCGCTAAGTTGACATGATTCGCTCAATAGTTTATTTTTATCGTCTGCTTTTACCCCCCGCATAGATTTATCGACTAGTATTGTCTCTCAACGGAAATGAAAAAATTGACGGCGTGAACCTTGTGTATCATATCTGATGAATAATTAGGAAAACAATGGATTATATTAAAACCCAGTTATTCTGGTAACCGTATTTATATTCAGGCAAGACTCGATTACGTATTGAGGCATGTCATCAAGCACGACAATCAATTGTTCCTACTATGAAAGCCATCCAAAATGCTTGGCCCGTGAACATTATTTTTGGTACCTCTCTTCACGTAACATTTTCCATTTTAATAACAAAGTTATTAACTTGAATCATTTTAGTTTTGTTCAAATATTTAACAATAAATATTTAATTTATAAAATAATAATCATATTGTGCCGTTATTAAAATCATAATTCAATCTTTTACACAAATCAATTTTACCGCGAATGTCGATGAAGGAAGAAAAAATGGCGGATCCTTAACATCGACTTGCGGCATTTTCGTTGGGAAAAAATACTCCAAATTTATTTAACCGTATATAGTGCGCACCCCCTCTTTGTTGGGGCCATTTTATGGCAAAAACCTACGCATTATACACGGAAATATACGGTAGTAAGCTTAAAATAATTTTCAAAAGAAAACTAATGATTTTATATTAAAACCTGTACATATGAAAATAATCATCATGTACATGTTTAAGAAGAAAAACAAAATAGGTCGTTTATTATGGATCCTGTTTATCCAGACAGTACTATATTAGATTTAATTATAAGATTCAATTGTTGTCAAGTCATTACGATTCATTTGGATTGAACCAATTTAAATAAGCTGTTTTCATATGAGAAAATGTCCTTTTAATACAAACTTCAAAATCAAGGCACTCCCTAAAATGTAAGACTTGTTCCTAATGCAGTAACATACGCCTTTGCATCAGCCAAAGTCATTCGCAGGATAGAGAGCTCATTTCTTGATGGATTTTGACGAAACTTGGTGTGAAAAAACTTGGTATTTTGATAATATTTTCTATGAGTTATTGCCCTTTTTTATACGCTCATGTGGGCGTATATATTTGTCGCCCCTGTCCGTCAATCCGTCCGTCCGTCCGTCTGTCCACAATTGTTCAAGACACGATAGAGAGCTGGTTTCTTGATGGATTTTGACAAAACTTGGTGTGAGTCTTTGTAATCACCCAATGATGAAGCATAAAATGAGACAAATCGAAAAATATTTTCTATGAGTTATTGCCCTTGTTCTTGAATTCTTTGTGGACGCAATAGAGAGCTGGACTCTTGATGGATTTGACGTAACTTGGTGTACGTGTTTGTTATAACCCAAGGATGAAACCCTATTGAAAATAAGACACAATAGTGAACTGGTTGTCTTGATGGATTTTGTTGAAATTTATTGTAAGTGTTCCTAATCACCCAAGGATGAACTTAAATTAAAAATCAAGATAAATCTTTCAATTAACGATAAATCTTGTCAACCTCCAGGGCAAATTGGCTACCATTATAAATGTGTATACTTATAAATCTTAGCAAACTCTTGTAGAATTAATCAGATTTTCAGTTGAGAAATAAGGATTGAAAAATATGAAAGTTGATAGATCTTTTCTTTTGTCTTTTTTTAACATGCTCACTTCAAATTTTCTGCTTGTCAAAATCTTACAGAGTTTTATTTAATAAAAAATAATCTTGTTACATGAATATCAACTCTGATAACAACCAAAAAAGGAAGCATGATTAAAAATTTCTGTTCTTGTTTAATCTTCCAGTCGAAAGGTAATATTGAAAAAAGGATAACATTGAACACAACTTGTAAATTTAGTATTTCAAATAATGCTTAATAGAATTATCACTATTGTCATTTTTATACGCCCACTTGAATATGTGGGCATATTTTGTCGTTGCGCCTGTCCGTCTGTGGTCAGTCTGTCGGTCATTCGGTCCGTTGGTCGGTCATTCGGTCCGTCGGTCCGTCAACATTTGTTGTACACACTATAGAAGCTACAATTTTATATAGATTTTGATGAAACTTGACTTGAGCATTGGAATTGATAAGTCAGCGGTCAAGTTCGATTTTGATGATTTTCTAATGAACAGTTTTTGAGTTATTGCCCCTGCCTCTATATATGTTGTAGACACAACTAGAATTTTCAATGGATTTTAATGAAACTTGGTGTGAGCATTAGAATTGAAAAGACAGCAGTCAAGTTTCGAATTTGAAGATTTTTCGATGAACAGTTTTTGAGTTATTGCCCTTGACTTAGTAACATCACATCAAAATTTATTGTTGATTCAATGAAGCTACAATTTTCAATGGATTTGAATGAAACTTGGTATAAGCATTGGAATTGATAAGGCAGTGGTAAAGTTCCAATTTGACGGTTTTTCGATGAACATTTTTTTAGTTATTACTAGTGCTCACACGAATAGTGATTTTTGCTATTCGACTATTCGACGGCATAATTCGATTTGTATTCGATTAATCGGCGATATTTTCAATGAGAGAATTGCATTGAAAAAACAGCTTTAATATCAGTGAAATTTGCCCATTTTCTCTCTTGCACTACAGATTTACAACAGTACTATAAATACCTCGCTTTGAAAGGGTATTTCATGATATACCATCCTCATTTATTACATGCCGGCTGCTTTTTGAGGAACAATAAAGTCTGTAATTAATAGAAAAAAACGTATTCAGTCCCAAAATAAAAGAAAGTCATCGGAAGTGAACCTTCTTCAGCTGATTGGATAATAAAATGTTTTTATTTATACCAGCTAATCAAAAGTTAAATACTTTGATTATCCAGCACTAGTTATATAAACGAGATGCGACACTGAAAGACTTGACAATACAATCTATACATAACTTAGTGCGGGGAATATCTCGAAATAATATTTAATAAATTGCGAAAATTACTCCTCATAATCTTGTGCTAATCAAAGCGGTCTGTAGTTCCAGGTATGAGGTTAAAATATAGATAGTTGTTTGTTTTACGTTTGTATAGAAAACTGAAGGTTTAATTCTTAAAAACTAAATCACACTGCGGTTCGATAATTCCAAATTGATTCCGGTTGATTAGTCCTATATCCGGGTCGGTTCGTCTATGTAGATTTTACAACGCACAACTAGTAATTTGTAATCTTAGAACTAGGATAACCAACAGTAGTAATCAAGAACTAGTGTGTGCGAATTTATTTTCAATTTTTAAACATCAGTAGCTGTTTGGGGTGATTTATTTAAAGTTAAATATTTCTAAACACAACTCTTGCATTAGCCGGCATATTAGTTTGACTGCCGTTATGAAGACAATGTTGTTCAAAGGAGAGTTTTCAAAACGTCGGAATGTATTATCATTTAATCTTGTTTATGGGCAAATAATCGAATAGTAAAACCCGATTCGAATATTCGCGAAAACGGCTTCGAATACTATTAATCGATTATTCGTGTGAGCACTAGTTATTACCCTTGACTTAGTAAAATTGCGAAATTTTATTGTGGGTGCAATAGAAGCCACAATTTTCAATGGATTTTGATGAAACTTGGTGTGAGTATTGCAACTGATAAGACAGCAGTCAAGTTCGAATTTGACGATTTTTATTATTGTGAGTGCAATATTATAGAAGCTATAATTTTCAATGGATTTTGATGAAACTTGGTTTGAGCATTTGAATTTTTAAGACAGAGGTCAAGTTTGAATTTGACATTTTTTTTTTGATAAACAGTTTTTGAGTAATTTCCTTTGACTTAGTAAAATCTTGTCAAAATTTTATTGTTGATGCAATAAAACCTACAATTTTCTTTGGATTTTGATGAAACTTCGTGTGGGCATTGGAATTGATTTGACCTCAGTCAAGTTTGAATTTGATAATTTTTCAATGAACAATTTTGAGTTATTGCCCTTGACTTTGTATAATCAGGTCAAATTTCTATTGTGGGTGCAATAAGATGCTTAAATTTTCAAAGGATTTTGATAAAACTTTGTGTAAGGATTAGAATAGATAATGAACTATTTTTGAGTTATTGCCCTTGACTCAGTAAAATTGCGTCATTAATATTTGGTGGGTGCAAAAGAGGCTACAATTTTTTAATAGATTTGATGAAACCTTAGGCCTTTTTATTTAAGCAAATCGTATCAACACCGATCAAAGCGTACATTTATTTAAGCGAAGCGCCAACAACGATTTGCCTACAATGCACACTTATTTTAGCGATTTGTCAAAGCGCATACCCAAATCGACCAACTCGTCTCTCACAGCACTTTGGTACGATTCGATTAGCTTTTAAGATGGCAGTTGAGAGTAGTACCGGTAACAAGAAAGAATATTTCGAGAAATCGTTCAAATATGATGTCAATGATTGCCTGCTAATTCCGAAGCGTGATTTAAAGTCATAGGTCGAATATCTGCGAACAGTGAATAAAATAATTTCGCACCAATTGATAACAGAAATATTTTTTTTTTTTATGCAAGCATCTAATTCCGGTTGGTCACACATTGCTATATCGATTCATGGTGTTTATTTAAGGCGAGTTGATTTATACCACGTGATGATACTCGGCAGTGTAAAGCGTATTGATACGATTTGCTTAAATAAAAAGGCCTTTGGTGTGAGTATTGAAATAGATAAGATGGTAGTCAAGTTTGAATTTGACGATTTTCCATGAAAAGTTTTTTTTTTTTTTTTTGCCCTTGACTTAGAAAATTGCATCAAAATGTTATTGTGGGTGCATAGAAGCTGCATGTTTCAAAGCATATTGATGAAATTTGGTGCGAGCAATAGCATTGAAAAAATATTCAATGAATGTCTTTTTTATTTGTTTGAAGTTAGTTATAAGATGAGTTCAATGTTTTTTTTGTTGTTTTTTGTTTTGTGTATCAATTAGATTACACACCTACCAGAACTGATGGACCCTATGTAATTTGATTTGGCAACCATGTTAAGGATTCATGTTGTTTTCGTCAAAAAGCAATTATACTAGTTTGTAATATATATATTTAAATGAGAATACTGTGTCGAAAAGAATTGGCTAATAAAGTTATGAGTGACATTTTTAAAAATTTGTCTAGATAACAATTTTTCACAACTTTAGCTATTGCCGCCAGTAATGTTTTTTTCATGGGATTCAAACAAATTTCTTTGGTTTTAACTTATGAAATAAAATTATAAATGATAGAAATTACAAAAAAGCAGAAACATTAGGCAATATATGACCTGAACAGAAGCATAATATGCTTGTTTCACTAAAAAAAATTGTAAGCATTTTATACATCAATAAACTTAACACAGTTTGGCCAAGTTATCTTTTCTTGGGGTAGTTTATTTTCCTTCAAAAATACGAAAGATAATGATATGCAGAAAATGTCACGTGGTTTAATTTAATTTCCGTAATATTCAATGTACAAAATTCAATTCAAAGATTACGATTCAGTTAACACGATCTATTGGAGAAGTTCCAAAGATTACAATCCAAGTGATACGATCTCGTGATGAAGTTCCAAAGGTTACAATGTGCAATCTGCGTTCTACAAAGTCCATAGTCTACATTACTTTCTAGAAAGACCAGAATTGCAAAAAGTAAATAGGATAGGAGACAATAGATGTAAAAATATTTCAATTTTATAGGATTTGTCACTTCTACCTTAGAAATGACGATGTGATGTTAAGAATGTATACAATCTGATTTGGATCGTATTTTGAACCACATTCAGCGCCATAATTGAGAAGAAGCACTCAAACTTGCAGGGAACAAAATTGCTGCAATGTTCAAAAAATGAGTAAAATTCATTATACAATTCAAATACTG
The DNA here is from genome assembly GCA_030562195.1 of Nipponacmea schrenckii. Classification (NCBI taxonomy): domain Eukaryota; kingdom Metazoa; phylum Mollusca; class Gastropoda; family Lottiidae; genus Nipponacmea; species Nipponacmea schrenckii. Next base: position 22,913,649 of record JAUJPP010000007.1, on the reverse strand, counting down.
TGGAAAGTAACATCAAGGGATTGTTCAAAAAAAAGTGAAGAGTCATTATAGCTCTCCCTGTGTAAATCAATATACTTAACCTTTTAAATGATATCATATTTTATCTTTTTAAATGACATCATGTTTTATCTTTTTACATCATTCTCGGATGACTTTGCAATAGTTGTTTCAGTAATCAAGAGTCCATAAAAATTATGACGTCATTATTGTAACAGTCATTTTTATATGCCCACATGAAATGGGGGGCGTATTTTGTCGTCGCCCATGTCTGTCTGTCCGTCCACAATTTCTCGTAAACACTCTAGAAGGAGCAATTCTTGACAGATTTTGAAGAAACTTAATATAAAGGGTCAATGTAATAAAAGTATGAATTCTTGCCTGTGTTCTTGAATGGCTCGTAAGCATTCTACAATGTTCAATTCTTGATGGATTTTGATGAAACTTGGTGTGAGGGTGTGTTATAACTCAAGGATTGACTATCAGCGAAACCAAAAAAAATATTTAGTATGAGTTATTGCCCTTTCAATTTTAGCTAGTAAACACTCCTGAAAAATCAATTCTTAATGGATTTTGATGAAACTTGACTTGGCTATTTGCTATCACCCAAGGATGAACCCTATTGAAAAAAATTAGTATCAGTTATTGCCCTTGTTTTTGAAAACGCGTTAGATTTTTGTCTTGTAAACACTTTACAAGTCAAAATTCTTGAGTGATTTTGACGAAACTATTGAAAATCAGATAAATCGAAAAATATTTATTATCAGTTCTTGCCCTTTTTTAAAAAAATTAAATCAGATTTTTACAAAACTTGCTGAAATTGTTAATTATTACCCAAGGATGAACCCTGCTGAAAACAAGAAATATCACAAAATATTTAATGTGAATTATTACCCATATTCTTTAAAACGTGTTCTGTTTTTGGCTCCTAAACAGTTTTCAAGGCAAAATTCCATACAGATTCCTTTTTAATAATCAAAAATTCAGAAAAATATAAAATTAGTTATTGCCTTGTTATTAGGTATAATTCTTGACAGATTTTAATGAAACTTACAAATATTGTACATTTATCACCATAGAAAAGAAGTATATGATTAAAGGTTGAATATTTCAGGTTTTATTTATAAACAATTTTGCAAGTGGGCGTAGTTTACCTTGGTTTTAATACGCCACACATTTATGTGGGCATATATAGTCGTAGCCTCTGTCTGTCTGTCTGTCTGTCTGTCTGTGTTTGTGTGTCTGTGTTTGTTATAACCCAATGATGAACCAAAAGTCATACCAATCGAAAAATATTTTATTAGAGTTATTGCCCTTGTTCTGGAATTCTTTGTGGACACGATTGAGAGCTGGTTTCTTAATGGATTTGCCGAAACTTGATGTGAGTATTTGAAATCACCCTAGGATGAACCCTATTAAAAATCAGACCAATCGAAAAGTATTTTTTATGAGTTATTGCCCTTGTTCTTGAATTCTTTGTGGACATGATGGATTTTGAGGAAACTTGGTTTGAGTGTTTGTTATAACCCAAGGATGAACCCTATTGAAAATCAGACCAATCGGAAAATATTTGATATGAGTATTGCCCTTTGTCATGGATACTTTATGGTCATGATAGACAGCTGGTTTTCTTGATGGATTGAATGAAATTTATTGTGAGTGTTCCTAATCACCCAAGGATGAACCTTAATTGAAAATCAAAAAAATCTTTCATTTACGCATAATTTTTGTCAACCTCCAACCTCCAACAAATAGGCTGCCATTATAAATGTGGGCGTATTACGATGGTCATCTCAATTTTTGCAATTGCTGGTTGAATTTTTCAAAGTTTGGAGGCTTATTTCCTTGACCTTTGGTGACATTGACCTTTACTAGGTCAAAGGTCATTGACCTCAGCTTCCAATTGATGCTTGACCTCTGATGTCTACTTCCGGTTTTATAGCTGCCCGAAAACAGCAAAATTCACAACTTTGGACTGCTCTAGAGCGTGACCTAATTAGTTTAGCGAGTTAATTTTTTTCAAGTTGCTTTTTGCCATATTTTCGTTTTTTGTATGTATGTATATCTGGTGATCTATTACATGTGCTAGCTTCAAATTTGTACTGTGAATATAAATTTTGAATGTGATTAGATTCACGCCCCAAAAAAATTAGATGGGCTTTGTCTGGGTTTTAGGATATCTATATTTTTGATTTTTGTTTTATCCAAATTATGACTGTTCTTTCACTTGACCTTATTTTTTAAGAAGGTTGATTTTCTTGCATTTTGCAACATTAGCAAAGTCCCACTCATGGGCCACATGTGGCTCTAGTGTATTTGCTTCCAGCAAGATCCGAGTTTGTTTTCGGTTTGTCAATTCTTTATTTTCTTTCCATTTTTCCACAGGACACACAACCTTACATTTCCACATGTGTAGACCTTCTGTTGTGGCTATGTTGTTTATGAATATAACTTGAAACATTTTTGCACAGCCGGTAATGTCACAGTGCAATATATGCAAAAACAGTTTTTCGGCTCTACAAGGCACAAGTTTAGTTCCATTTTTTGCGGGTTTGCACTTTTAGAATGTTCATGTAATATGCAATGTGGTAGGAATTAAATAATTTTGAATTTCAAAAATTCATAGCAGACATTTTTTCGCTGAAGTTCCAATTTTATTTTGCGTTTTTTTAATTTTTGTCCGATTGATTTCAATTTTTTGTTGTAAAGAGAGACGATATATCTGTAAAAATTGGCATAATCAAGTATTTTGCGACACTTCCGGTTTACGCGTAAAATTAGTTAAAATTCTCGTTTTTTATACGTCTGTCTGTCCACAATTGCTTGTGGCCACAATAGAGACCACAGTTTTCATCGGATTTCAATGAAACTTGGTATGCTTGTTCATATTGATGAGATCTTGGATGGGTTCGAATTTCATGAAATTTCGATCATTGGTTCCTGGCTTTCTGACTTTTTTGCTGTTGGTGTTTTGCTCACCAATAAAAATTTGCTGCTGGTGGACGTATAGCCTTTCGGGCGTCCGCTCGTTATTTTCTGTTCTACTTCTGGAATAATTGTCAAAGGTCATTGAAACTTTTGCTCATCAATATATTTTGTACAAAACTGGCTGATTTAAAAATAAAATCTTAACTGGAAGTGATACTTTTACTATTAATATGTTGCTCTTTTGGTAGGTTCATACTAATGCGGAAAAAAATATGTGAGCTGATTTTTTAATTTTGCATTTTTGCAACACCCGGTTGAATTTTTTTTAAGTTTAGAGGCTTATTTCTCGTGACCTTGAACTTGGGTGACTTTGACCTTTGGTAGCTCAAAGGTCACCAACCGTGGCTATCAGTTGATACTTTGACCTTTGACCTCCGACATCTACGTCCGGTTTTAAAGCTGCCCCAAAACAGCAAAATTCACAACTTCTAGAGCTTGACCTAATCAATTTAAAAGGAATTTTTTTCAGATTTCCAAGGATGTATAACAAAAGTTTCTTTAATGAAAATGCAATTTTTGCACTTTTTAAATTTCAGTAAAGTACATTTTGCAGTAGTTTTGTTTTTTGAAATGTATGTGTGTATATCTCATGATCTATAAGATGTACAAGCTTCAATTTTGTACTGTGAATAAACATTGTGAGTGTTATTAGATTCACTGATGGGCGTGGCACATCCGGATAAACTTCCAATTTACCGTTTATATGGGTCAGCGAATTACCTGTAAAAAATTATGTTTCTCAAAAAAGTACCTTACACACAGATACCTCATTGCTTTGGCCAGTTTATCTAAGATATTTTGGCCTGTTTGTTGCAATTTGCGACATAAGCAAAGTCTCACTCTGTGCCACAAGTGGCTCCAGTTTATATTTACTTTTGTAGGAGGAATTTTCAAATTTTGAAGCAAATGATCCATGGTTACAAAATTTTATTGCTAATTTGGATACAATTCTAAATACATTTAAGGTAAGGAAGATTTTCATTTAATCTATATAGATTTCCTCTTAATTAAGCTACAACAAGTTGTCCTTTAATTATACCTGTTCTAGTGGTAAATTTGTTGCAAAATTGAACATATGCAGAAATGATCAAAATTAATTTTTTGTTAGAAATACATTTTTTATAAGCCAACATGTCCTTCCATCCGTCCCCAATTCCTTGTAAACACTCTAGAATGAACAATTCTTGACAGATTCTAACGTAACTTTGTGTGAGTGATTGGAACCAGTCATTGCCCTTGTTTTTGAATTTCTTGTCAAACACTCCACAGTGTACAAATCTTGAAGGATTTTGATAAGATTGTGCTAGATCATGTAGGGATCAACCCTATTGAAAATCAACAAAATTGAAATATGAGTTATTGCCTTTTTTCTTAAAATGTATTTAATTTTAGCTCGTATGCACTCTAGAAAGCACAATTTTTGATGGATTTTAATGAAACTTGGGATGAGAATTTCTTATCATCCAAGGATGAACCCTATTGAAAATAATACATATCAAGGGTATTTTACATGAATTATTGCTTTTATTCTTTAAAACAAGTTCGGTTTTTTGGCTTGTTAACACTCTACAAGGTACAATTCTTTACGGATTTAGACGAAACCCTATTGAAAATCATTAATTTTTTTTTAAATACTTTATTGTCACTTTAGCATACAGCACAAAGATAAACTGTACATAAAATATAGATAAATTTACCAGTCTAATTAAAATATAGACCTAACTTTCGTTCATATTTTATTAGTTTCCTTTCGAATGTTTTAATTAGCTATTGGCTTCGTAGGTAACCACTACAGTAAGTTAACTGTAGTTGTTACGTACGAAGCCAATAGCTTATTAAAACATTTGAAACAAAAATAATAAGATACGAACGAAAGTTAGGTATATAATTTAATTAGACTGAAAAATTTACATAAATTTAATGAATTCTCAATAATATCGGTTCACAATTTTAAGACATCCTTCAAACATGTTATATGAAAATTAAAACTTATGTTTATGAAGGCTGTCATTTGAGATCTGCTCTATAGGTTTCCTTTCTTTATATACATGTTTCCCTACAAAAATAATATGAAAGTGGACAAACATGCAATTTTTTTAAAATTACACAGATTTTAATGAAACTTAGTAATATTGTACATTTATCACCCATTTACATTTATCAACCCAGAAAAGAAGTGTATGATTCATTCAGGTGAGTGTTAATATACTGTCAAGTTTTTATTCCAAATTCAATGCTGACATTGGGCGTATATTACCTTGCCTGGCAAGCTCTCTTTCCATTAAGGGTGTTTTTATGATTGTTTTCATAATAATTTAATTGACATATGTAACTGTTTTGTTATGATTTAATAACAAATTGGTGTTGAAACTGCCAAACTATATGATCCTTTAATTCTTTTGCGGATGCTATAGGAACATATGACAAGTTGTCTGAAAATAGAACCCTGTCTTTAATTCTATTCTGTTGATTATTTGATTAAAGAGGAAATTATCAAAGGAAGTACATTATGACTCTTTATTGTTGTGTACATTAGTTATAGACAATCTTTGTTTTATGTTGATCTCTGAGCACCTTACAAATAGAAATAAAGGTCAAGATTTATGAACTATGGTTCCGCAAACTATTTATGCACAATTGGAAGAGTTTGTTTAATGAGTAACTTATTAAGCCTCTTCCATTCTTTTTCTATTCTACTATTCGCTCACACACAATATCGGAAAGATATGAACTAACGGTCATTTGTGAATGTTCCATATTATTTTAGTTTGTTTGTCAAGATTGGCATATTCATGTGATGGCATATTCATGTGATTCATGAGCTAAGTTTAAATTTGATAACGGTAGATGTTTTGTGAGCATGTGGTTACCTCACCTGTCAAGTTATTTTGAAAAGAATCTCATGTCAATAGAGATAAAATATGAGATAAAAACATGACAAGTAACAAAATGATCAGAATTCTTATTTTCTAATGGACTTTTACCTTTTATGTCAAACCATTTCCTTTTTGTTATAGATATTAAGATGTACTTTAGATCTAGAAACTGACATAAAGTCAAAACTGAATTGTGACACCATTCAAGGGAATAATCAAACATCATTTCTTTCTGATGGTCTTATAGGGGTGAAATAGTTGAACATCTCTAAATAGCTATTTTGTTTTGAATGAATTAAGAAACTTGGCTAGTTCTAAATTTTATTTAATTACCCACATCAAACAATATATTTCCCAACAATAACATTGAAATTTGTAGTCACTTGAAATTATTAGTCACTTGAAATTATTAGTCAACTGAAATTATTAGTCAACTGAAATTGTTAGTCACTTGAAATTATTAGTCACTTGAAATTATTAGTCAACTGAAATTATTAGTCAACTGAAATTATTAGTCACTTGAAATTATTAGTCACTTGAAATTATTAGTCACTATTCAGTTAATAAAGCACTTTTTTTTACGCCCACATGAATGTGTGGACGTATATTGTCGTCGTCCCTGTCAGTCTGTCAACATTTGTTGCAGACACTATAGAAGCTACTAATTTCTATGGATTTTAATGAAAGTTGTTATTAGTATTGATAATTGAAAAGACAGCGGTCCATTTTATATTTGACAAGTTATTGCAGTTGACTAAGTAAAATCCTATCAAAATTTTATTGCTCTCTGATAAATTTTACGGTAGTCTAAATTTTATCAAAAACGAAATTTTGAAGCCTTTACAGTACGTTATAATAATTGTCAAAACGATGAAATCTATCAATATTAATCAGCAACAAACTATAAAATAGCTTATAACATACGCCCACTGGCAGCATTGAATTTGAAAAATAAATAGAGCAATAGACCACCATCTTATCTATTTCAATACTCATACCAAGTTTCATCAAATCTATTAAAAAATTGTAGCTTATTTTGCACCCACAAATATTTTTGACGCAATTTTACTAAGTCAAGGGCAATAACCCAAAAACCATTTGTTAAAAAAAGTCAGAAATTCAAACTTGACTAATGTCTTATCAATTCTGATGCTTACACCAAGTTCCATCAAATCCTTTGAAAATTAAAGCTTCTTATTGCAAGGGCAATAATTAAAACAATTCATTGAAAAACTGCCAAACTCAAACTTGACTGAGGCCTTATCAATTCCAATGCTCACACCAAGTTTCATCAACATCCTCTGAAAATTGGAAGATTTATTGCATCGAAACTAAAATTTTGACAAGATTTTCTAAGTCAAGGGCGATAACTCAAAAACTGTTCATGCGATAATTTCCATTTTCGAACTTGACCAATATCCTTAATATATACATGTATACCAAGTTTCATTAAGATCGGATAAAAACTGTAGCTCTATTGTTGATATAACAAATGTGACGGACCGACAGGGGCGACGGCAATATACGTCTACATTTCCATGTGGGCGTATAAAAATTAATCTGTAGAAAATTATCTAATAAGCGATTAGCGATAATATCATTGAATCACACAGACACGTGAATGTGATCTTTGTTAAGGGAGATAATCAGAAGTGTCATGGTTGCTTAATTGATTTATTTTAATCACTTGGGAGTGTAAATCCATGGCTGCTGGTCGCGTAATGAAGGTGGTCGATTATCAGTCGATAATTACATTGAAAACTCGTGGGGGGAATTTATTGTGGTCGCTTTATTGAAGGTGGGCTCTTAATAAAGGTGGTCGTATGAGCAGGATATACTGTATATAAACTATTGACATAAAAAAACACAATTAGACAACCAATTGGGCAGATTTAAAAAAAAACAATTAAAGAAATTTAAAAAAAACACTCAGTCAGACTCTACAATGAAAAGAAAGCAATCCTAGAAAATCGATATCAAAGTTCGTAATCTAGAACAATATACAAACTCCAATAATTCAGAAGTCATAACAACAACATCACAAATACTAACTGTTGTATTTCTTTCTCGAAGCTCGTAGAATAGAGACACAGATCAAAAAGTAACTGTAGATTTATTTAATCCAATAATGAATGCACAACAAAACAACAATAATCCAAATATAAGCACAATATATTAAGCACAAGGTATAATACACAAATCATACATACAGTAAGTAAACACTTTAATTAAACACTATATTTCCAGAACAATTAAGAAGCCACTTGAACAATCCAGATATGATACATTGTTGCACACTGTTTTAACAGGTCATATTGCATCATAATATTAGTTGAGAAGCCTTTAGTAACTTCTGGAAAGATAATCTCTAAAGTTCTAGAATAATCTGGGTCAATACCATAACACTAACCATGGAACAATTAATTTAGGCACCATCATAAGATCCAAAATAGAATATACCGGAAGTGACGTCATTAAGATAGAGATATATAGACATTTTGAAATAAATAATTCAACCAACAAAGAAATACACAAAATAGATGACAAGGAGGGTAAAGTATTATCCACTAAAGAACACATATTGTCACCAGTCAAACACTAATATTCAGACCTTGACACAACACAAAATATACCCCAATCTAGCATTATCAATTATCTGAACACAGCAAACCTTTCAACACTATCTCAATAACAAAAGCAACAGCTTTCATTTCCCATCACTGAGGGGGAGGTGCTCGCCGCACTGAACTCGTTCCACAACAATTAGTCGCCAGGTATCGATAGGATTCACAATGAGTTCTATCTAGAATTCTGGCCACAGATTGGTGAGAAACTTACTAATGTATCAATAACATATACTTTTATCACACCTTCTCATAGGTGACATAGTATAGTTTGACATTATTGATGAAGAAACCAGTTTCTTTTAGAATTAATCGTTTGAAGATTACTTACTATTTATGTCTGAAACAACGTGATTTATTTTTCATTGGATTTGAATGAAGTTTGGTGGGATCATTTATAGTACAATATTCGATGAACACGTTTTGAGTTATTGCCCATGACTTGATCATAACATGTTGAAATTGGCTTGTGAACGCTATAGAGACTACAGTTTTCATCTGATTTGAATGAAATTTTGTGTGATTTTTTTTTTTATGAAACCTGAAACTAGTTCTATGTTGACGATTTTTCAGTGAACTTCTTAGAGTTTTTGCCCTTAACTGAGTCAAAATGCTTTAAAGTAAGCTTTTGAATGTGATCAAGAATACAGTTTTCATCGAATTTGAATAAAATTCTTTATATTTCTTTAGGCAAGTTTGACACCGGCTAATAATGAAAAGTTTGTGAATTTAATTACTGGAGAAATTACAGTTCAATTAGAGAAAGCTGTTATCAAAACAGTATTTAACAGGGTATGTACATAGTCCTATTCCGTTTAACAAAAAACAATAAAATATTGATGTATGGAACATTTAAAGTTGAAATACATTTTACATGGCATTTCAAAAGCATTTTACTTTTATATTATTTATAACATATAGTAGGAAGAAAATATTATAAACCAGTTGATGTAGTAACCTCATTATGTTTTTACTATCTAAAGAAAACTATGACACCTTAAAAAATGACTAAACTTCCATAAATATTTTCATGGTACTTACAAAAACTCCCTGTCATATACAAAATAGAAATAAGCAAGTTTAGGTACATGGTTAGATCAAAATTATAGACTTTAATTTTCTCCACAATTTGATCATATAACTTAGAAATTCTGTTGCTTTAAACCTTAATCTTCTATATTTACAGTTAGGTGGTTTACAATTTGATAAAGAATTAAGATCATTAGTTGGATATTTAACGTCAGTTACAACATGGACAATAAGAGATAAATTTGCAAGACTAACTCAGATGGCAACAATACTCAATTTAGAAAAGGTAATTAAATATATTTTTTCAAAACATTTTTCATTGCTTTCATTATTTGTCTGCCTGTCTGTTCATATGACAAAATGTCTTTAATATGATCCAAAAAGGCAATAGTACAGTTCTGATCAAATTTTGACAATAGTTAAATCTCTACTGATCTTTGCGGGTGATTAATGCGCTTTTACTAATAAAAGAAAGACAAGCTTAAAAATTGGTATATATAAATATCACTTTCCTTAAGAAAGTCTTTGTGGATATTGACCTGAACAGGCAAAATATGTTATGGTTGAGGTAATATTTGTAATTAAAATGAGAAAAAAATGAGGAATCTTTTTTCTCAACTTGTTTTAAATGATAAATCTGTAAACTTACCCCACATTATGATTTGGTAGTATATTGTTGTTAACCCGATAGAAACTAGTTTTCATCTTGAATGAATGAAATTTTGTATTATTATTTATATTAATGATATCTTGGAGTTATTGCCCTTGACTTAGTCGAAACGCATTATAATAAGCTTGTGAACCCAATAAAGATACAGTTTTTATCTGATTTGAATGAAATTTGGCAAGATCATTTATATTGACAAGATCTTATACAAGTTTGATATTGAAAATTTTTTTTATGAACTGTTTTTGAGTTATTGCCCCTGTCAAAATGCATTTAAATTTGGCTTGTGAACGCTATAAGGATTACAGTTATCATCTGATTTGAATGAAATTTTGTTTGATCCTGTGAGATCTTGAATAAGGCCTAACCTAAATAACCTGTGTTTAAAGGAAATATACTTTAATGTGGGCGTATTTTATGACATTAGATGTGATCATTTAATATGATGACATTGTTTGATATTATTTTAGCAGCACATGTTGTTTTCAAAACTTTCCAAATTATTATGTTGCATGTACAGATGATAATCTATTGTTTATTATTATATTGTACTATCTGTGTTGGTTTTCCAATAATTCATATTTTCATTGCAAATTCAAAAGAACCTAGTATTCTGATTAGATTGAAAAGAAACTTGATATTTTAATGAAGTTTGTCACCAACCATAGCTGCTTGGAATCAAATTATACTTGTTTTAAAGCAACCAGAAACTCTCCAAGGATATTAAGTTAACTGTAATTATATGATCAAGTTAAAATAAGAAGATAAACTGCATGTCTAATTTCTCTGATTTGATGTTGTTTATTTTCTATTATATGATTCAGGTATCAGAGATATTAGATTATTGGGGTCAGAATTCAGGACCATTAACATGGAGGTTGACTCCAAGTGAAGTTCGGCAGGTCCTTTCTTTAAGGTTAGTGAAATGCACTCTCTAAAATGGGTTTTATTATACGCCCACATTATTTTTGGTCGTATATTTTCGTCACCCCTGTCCGTCCATCCACAATTGGCTTGTGAACCCAATAAAGGCTACAGTTATCAGCGGATTTAAATCGATATTGACTATTTTTTTCGATGACAGTTTTGATTTCAGGAAAGGGAGAGATTGATTCTTGTACAGGCCTTGGGTGGAACAAATATTTTATTGAGAAATATGGATAAAAGGTCTGGATCTGTTGGATGGTTTTCTTCTGATCTGAAATTAGAAAAACAATAGAGGCTCTTGTGGCACAGAGTTGGACTTAGCTAATGTGGCAGATTGTAAGAGACTCTAACATATAAAGTTAATTTTTAATTAGATCACTGCCAGAACAGTTTTAAGTTATGACATGTTGTGTCTTTGTAAGGTTGTGACTTCTGAAGTAGACCTCAGACATCACAAATGATGGTATTATTGACCTAGTTAAGGGGAAGGTCAACAAAAAGTCACGAGATATAAGTCATAAAATATTCCAAATATACAAGACTACCAAACTAAATATCGAAAGATCTGCATACACCTATTTAAAGAATCAAAAATATAGTAAAATACACTAAAAAAAATTAAAAATCAAGAATTTCAATTCAATTTAAAAAACTTTACCATTAGAATGAGCTTTAAAAGCACGTTCAGAATCAGAAAAAAAAATAACCCTCTAGGTTTATTAGTTCACATACTGGAGCAGTGCAAATTTGGCTCTATTCGGACAGCTATAAATCCAGAAGTAGATGTTGGAGGTTGGTTGGTTGGTAAATGACAAGTTAACGTTCACTTCCAGCAATTGCTGATATCGCAAACTAGGTAGTTGTTGGTATTCGTAGTAGTTGTTAGTTGGATTAGTTCAAATTGGACGATTCTGTGCTGTTGGTTTGGTTGTTGGTAAATCTTGAGATCTGGTCGGGTCGAATGACATGGCGGTGAAAACTCGGCCCTGAATGATGTGGCGTGAGTTATTCAATCTTCTTCACTCTTCCAAACTCATTCTGATCATGGTTGTTCTTGTTGATTGGTATTCGCATGGTAGTTGTTGGTTTGGTTTGGTTAGGTTATCTTGATTACTGATGGAAAAAGTTGGAGATCTGAAAAGAAAAAAAAAAAAAAAAAAAAATAGATAGATAGAGAAGAGGAGAGAAAGCTTTCATCAAAAAAAAAAGGGGGGGGAAATGTTCTCTGACGTTTCTGCAATGAAACTTATAAAAGTTAAGTTGGATGTGGTTATAAGTGTTAAGAAACTTAGCCTATCTGTTCGAGACCGATTTGGTGTATAATTGGTAGACGAGATCCATTATGGTGATCCAGTGGTCCGTGGGTGGAGCCAAAACATTCTGTGTGGAGAGTGGTATGCCATCGGTTTCCAGGTATTCTGTCAGTTGCTTACGAGCGGGTTTCAGTTCAGTGCATGAAATGAAGACATGCGACCTTGTGGCAACTTGGCCGCAGCGACACTTAATGGCATTGAACTTGTGGTCTCGTAATACGTTGTTGGTGCGAAGTCTGGTTACAAATTTGCAGACAGCTACAGATGGATGGTTTGGTTTGGTTTGGTATCCTCGAATCAATCTGATATCTAGCGGTGTTGAGATTCCGAAGCATGTCAGCCCATTTCTGGTTGATCTTGGAAGACCCCATACTGCAGAATTCCGAATAGGAGTATTCTACAGGTTGGATATCCTCCAGACTCAGACTTTCCTTGGCACAACGGTCTGCTTGATCATTGCCAGGGATGGAAACATGCGACGGGACCCACACTAGTTCAATCTTGGTTGTTGTTGGTTTGGTAGTTGTGGATCATTCTTCGTATTTCGGTGATGACTGCTGACCTGCAATTAGAGGAAAAGATAGAAATTGATTGGAGGCTGCTTAGAGAGTCGGACAAGATTGCTGCATGCTCCGTGTGATTGGTGGATAGCCATGCTACAGCGTCCCTTATGGCAAGAAGTTCTGCTGTGAACACTGAACAGTGCGTAGGGATCCGTTTCCCAATGCGAATGCCTTTCGCTGGGATGCACAAACCGTAACCTGTTGCTGTACTACTTTTGGAACCATCGGTGTAGATCTTCAAATGGTCGCCATACACGGAATCAATAAGATCAAGAGCGTGTGCTCTTGCTCCTACTGGATTTTCGTGTCTGCTGGTACTCTGGATCAGCTGGGTGTTGACTGTCGGGTTGGTAACCTTCCAAAACGGAGTAGCAGATAGGCGTCATTCAATGATCTTAACTTGGTCGAGCTGGTGCTCTCTCAAGAGATCAATAACCACTTGCCCATAAGAGACACTCCAGTTCTTCTTGTTAGTTCCGACACGAGTGAATCTTCTTATGCTGGAATACGTTGGGCAGCTTTCGGACAAATACTGAAGTTTCCCCCAGAATTTGAGAGAGAGTTCTTCCCTCCGAAGAGACAAGGGTTTCTCTCCCACCTCCTGAAGTAGCGCCTCATTCTTTGTACCTATGGCTGCCCTGGTGGCAATACGTATAGCTTTCATTTGTAGAACATCGAGTTTCTTCAGTTGAGTATCACTGGCTTTACCATAGGCGATGCAACCATAGTCTATAACTGAACGAACCAATGACCTGTACATCATCATAAGAGTTTCTCTGTTAGCTCCCCATGTGGTACCTGAAACATAACGCATAACATTTGAGATTTTTGTAGAACGGTTACAGATATAGTCAATGTGCGTGTTCCAGGTTTGACATCTGTCAAAGTGGACTCCCAGGAACCTTACTGAATTCTCATGCTTAATCTTCGCACCATTCAGCCTAAGGTCAATACTGTCTTTATTCCTTTGCCTGTGACAGAACATCCCGACGGTTTTAGCTTCCGAAATAATGAAGCCCCAGTCGTTTGCCCATTTGGCAACTTGGTCAAGAGAAGTTTGCATACGCCATTTCACCTTGTTGAGATCCTTGTGACCTGTCCATATTGAACTATCATCAGCATATAGAGCCGTGCTAACCTTTAGCTTTAGGGCAAGATCGTTGATCATAATGGAGAAGAGGGTAGGGCTAATAACAGAGCCTTGCGGGGTACCATTTTCTAGCGAGTGCTTCTCGCTGAGAGAATTGGCGACGTTCACTTGTATCTGGTGATCCTTTAGAAAGTCTTGGATCCACCTGAATATGCGTCCCCGAATGCCAAGTTTATTAAGTTTAAAAAGCAAACCGTCAACCCAGACTAAGTCAAAGACTTTGGATAGGTCCAGGAATACTGCGCTGAAGTAGTTCTTCTTTCCGAGTTGGGCGGCCATATCATGTGGTAGTCGAACGATCTGATCCATTGTTGACCGGTTCTCTCTGTAGCCGCTTTGGTTGGGATCAATAAGACCATTTAGTTCACAGTGGTATCTAAGTCTGTTATTGACCATCGTCTCAAATGTTTTGCATAGAGTCGAGGTAAAAGAAATATGCCTGTATGAACTGCATAGATTTTTGTTCTTCTGTGGTTTTGGTAGTGGGATGACCATTGCCGTTTTCCAACTTTCAGGAATAATACCATTGTACCATGACTTGTTGAATAATTCCAGCAGGACTGTAGACGCTTCCATTGGTAACTCCTTTAACATGCTGTACTTGATGTTGTCTTCTCCAGTGGCGCTGTCTTTCTTACTTGACAGTGCTTTCTTCAGTTCTTCGAGAGTGAAGGGAGCGTTAATGTCCCGTTCGTCTTCTAAGAGCGAGTGGTGAATTGGAGTGTGGTTGGTGTAGAAGGCCTTCTTGTTCTTTAGGAATTCTTTGGAATAGTTGGTATCAGAGCTGCCGTCAGCATAACTCTTGGCTAACAAATTGGCTTTTCCTTCGTTACTGTATTCTGTGCTGTCCTTGTAAGATAAAGTTGTAATGGACGAATTAGATTTCTTACCGAGCATGGAGCTGATTTTACCCCGGACAGATTTTAAGTTTGGGGAGTCGTAAATACCTCTGTGTCCATTTCCGTTACTGAGTCGGTGGGCAGTTGTCTCGCAAGCGAAGTGCTCCTAGAACGCTCGATGACGGATCTGGTGCTGGAATCCCTACAGGTGCTCCTAGACTGACGAGTTGGGCCACCTTGTTGGAGGTCAAATGTCAAGGTATCAACCAATAGCCAAGGTCAATGACCTTTGACCTACTAAAGGTCTATGTCACCCAATGTCAAGGGTCATGAGATTTTCAAACTCCAAACTTTGAAAATTATTCAGGGATGTTGCAAAAATGCAAAAGGAAAAATAAAAAATCGGCTCAGAATATTTTTTCCGCAATCGACTAAAGCTACCAAAAACATAATATTAAAATATAGGGGCCAAATTTTCACTTCCGGTCCAGATTTTCACTTCCGGTCCAGATTTGTTCTTCTTCATTTTTTTGCACTCAGGTTTGTAACAGATCAGCAGAAGTTTTATTGTGATATCAATTACACCGAATGTTGGATCCTTTTTACGTGTAGCAGAAGTGGCGCATAAATTTTGACTCTGCCAGTTTATTTAGATTGGTGAACATTCTTTGCACCCAAATTTCAGATCGATCGGACCCAAAATTGCTAAGTTGCAAATATTTGCAAAATTTGGTGTGCTATATTATTTGAGTTTCGAAATGCTATCTGGTTGGAAATTATTTCTGCAGTCTAATCAAAATATAGACCTAATTTTCGTTCGTATTTTATTAGTTTTGTTACAAATGTTTTTATTAGCTATTGGCTTTGTACAGAACCACTACAGTTAGGTCTAACACTGCCCTTCAGTACTGACTGTTCAAACGACCTTTGACCTAACTCAGTTTTAACGTAATGATCTCTGTTTTAACCGATCTACTTAATTTGAACTGATACAGAACAGCCAATGAAAAACCCTAATACAAAGGCCATATCACATATCAAACACACATTTCTTTTAGTAAAAACCTTCTTTACACGGACTTGAAAAGCTAGTCTAATACGTCTCAGAATGCACAAATTGTTCGCGTCACAATACTATGTGAATGGTCGTCAAGATTGAAATGATTAGAAACGGGCTGGTCTTTTTACAATTTAATATCTGATCTGTGAGCATTAGAGATGCTTTGCCTTATTTTCATATATATATACTATACATATACACACCATAATTGGACCGGTAGACTAATACTTATATCAATAGAAAGTAGAGGTCTTCTAATGACTGGGAAAATACCAGATGGTCCCACATGTCATTAATTAAATCGTAATTAGGCTAACTATGACAGGAATTCCCACGGTAGGGGAACTAACATAGGTATGAACGTCAGCTCTCAAATGGACTTAGTCCGCTAATTCATTTGCCATCTATTTCCATGTTAAATCACAAAATTCAACCTTCTAGAACTTTTTCCAGAAATCTCTTTGAAAACTTTCTTATATGCCACATGAAAGCCAGGCCAATACTTGGTTTCTGTACAAAAATCCAATATAGCATGACCATGAAAATTTTGAACTAAACAAAATGAAAGTAAACCACTACATTTTATCAACATCCGCTTGACTGTCACTGCACACAAAACCACTATTTTTAGAAATAACCTTCCGCCAATTAAATTTCTCATTATCTCAGAAATTCTGAAAGAAAATGCAATTTCAGACATCAAATTTCAAATCTAGACCAAAAATTAGTCCAAAATGGGCATGCAAACACCCCCAAAGGAAGGGAGAAAGAGGATTTCTAAAAATAGAACGGACTCAATTCATACAATCATTAGCATAAAATGTTTTAGTGGTCCGAGTCCAAATGTCGTTGATCTTTTTTTTGATCATCCAGGCTGTCATTGGCGCATAACCTGACGCTGTGTTTGTTAAGTATGTACGCATGCGTACTTGCCCACATACCTTAATATTTTCCACAACAATGGCATTTTGGTATTCCATTTATAAACTCTAGCAAAAGGCAATAAAACATTTAAATATCACTTTGTAAAAACATTATGAATTAATTTAAATAATTTTAAAGTTGCCTTCCCTTATTTTCATATATATATATATATATATATATATATATATATATATATATCATAATTGGACCGGTAATACTAATATCAATAGAAAGTAGAGGTGGTCTAATGACTGGGAAAAATACCAGATGGTCCCACATGTCATTAATTAACTCGTAAATAGCTAATTTTGACCGGAATTCCCACGGTAGGGTACTAACATAGGTAAGTTTAACTTAAATATTTGATGATCGGATTGTTTTGTTATTGTGATGTGATGTATGACAGTATGTTCAGAAAGTTTCAGTTCCAATTATGATGAATATTAGCAAACATTCATGGCATTGAAATACATTTTACGGTTGGAAACTAGTTGAATAGTACTTAGTGTAGTAGTTTTGACATCAACAAAACATCGTTAAAAAAATGTCCGGCTGGGAAAAAAATAAATCACCAGCCCTGGTATGTACGTCAAGTCTCAAATGTCGTTGATCTTTTTTTTTTATCACCCAGTCTGTCAATTCGGTACATAAATCATGACGTAACCGAACGCTGTTGTTATTGCCCACATTCCTTAAGTTTTTCCACAACAACAATGGCATTTTGGTATTCCATTTATTATCTCTAGCAAAAGGCAATAAAACGTTTAAATATCATTTTGTAAAAACATTATGAATTAATTTAAATAAGTTTTTACTCACTAATAATAAAATACAAAATTTTTAGACGCCTTTATTCATATGACGTCATTTGGTCACGTGAACAAACATGGAGTCTAAATTTAGCGTTTAAAAGCAGATCAGAGTCAAATGGATTCCATTTACGACAAGGGAACGACAAGCGCAGAGTTAGTCCGAAGATCATTCAGGCTATTAAAAACTCTGTTGAGAACTTTAAGGAGTCCCCCATCAACGCAAGTAGCCAAACAGACGTCTCTAGAAAACGGAAAAAGGATGCACGAGGAAGTCCCGAATCGTCTCCTGATGCCTCGGTCGAAGACGTAACTAAAAGCAGATCAGCTTTTAAGTATGTCAGAACGGTTAACAGAGGTCGTATCCTCTCAATGTCATCAACTCCAAATTCAAGTAGGACTGAAGCCGTCTATTTCAAACACAACGGCTTCAGATTCAGAGTCAGATTCCTGTCCAGAAGTGAGCGACGGAGAGGAGGAGGTAATGGAAGAATATGTTCGATCTGAACAATGTGACACCAATACTTGCTTAACTCCTGGGCACGACTGACAGGACGAATAAATTACTTTGAACGGAACAGGAAAAGACTAGCATCTATATTTCTGTCGCAATGGATCGCAGTCTTAAAATCCTGCAGCATAACCTTAATGGCCTTCGGGCCAGGCTCGTTGAGTTGAGGAAATTTCTTAGTACCGGTACCGCCCGGTACGACGTTCTCTGTTTCCAGGAAACCAAGCTCTATCCTGGAGTAGATGATCCAACCTTGCCCAGGTATCTCTGCTCTAGACTGGATAGACCTGGTTCACATAAAAAGCGTATCGGTGGAGGAAATGCAATCTACGTAAGGGAAGGAATAGCTTATCAAACACTACCCCTGCGTAGTAATGAATTTGAGGTTATCGGAGTATCCCTCACCCTTGCTGATGGACAGAAAATAGCAATACTCAATGTTTATCTGCCGCCTGGTAAGAATATCATTGAACCAAGCTCATATCGAAACCTACGTGAACAAATATCACATCGGAATGTCCTGTTCTGTGGTGACTTCAATTCAAAGCACGCCGCATGGGGATCGAAAAAGCAAGGTGGTCGAGGAGAGGTGTGGTATTTAAGGATGGATGGCCGTTGGGTATTCAATGATGACATGGATTGTATGAATTAGCAGACATGTTTATTTACCAATATACGTTCACTCTACATAGGCAACCGTAAACATCCGGTTCCGTACATTGTGTTTAATACAAACTATTACGTAACGAAATAAATGAAACATGTCGACTGGACACTCAATAAGAATTAAATAAACGTGAATGTAAGGATACTACATTCCTCCTTTTCTTAGAAATTAAAGTGTTTCATTACAATGTTCATGTAATCATTATATAAATAAAAATCACACTGTCACAGAGTCATTGTTAATATGATGTTATATAGTCTTTGAATTTTGATGGTACACGTCTATTACGTTTTGGACGTTGTAACGCTGTGTCTTGTGTTGGCTTTTCGTCTGGTTTATCCACAAAGGTTTCTGGTGTTTGAAGAATGTCTTGATCATCAATGGTCTCTTCTTGAGTTGTACTTGGCTCAAAGTTAACCTTTTTGAACCTGGACACATTCCTTGTGAGATTTCCAGTTACAGTTACCATTGGTCCTTTCTTATCTATTACAACTCGTGGATGAGGATCGTATACAGTCAAGAGTTTGTTTTTCTTGAAATCATTCTTACAAAGAACTGTATCGCCCACAGATATGTCACGATGCTGTGCCTTAATTCTGTTATCCGCGTATAATGAGATACGATGTTTCGTGTCACTGTCATTTCTTCTGACCCTTTCTTCAACAGATTCCCTTTCAAACTTAGTCTTTGTAAGCGATATTTTTGGTAACTGTGTTTTAGGTTCACGCGAGAAAATCAGACAATGTGGCGTAAATCCTGTGGAGGTGTGAGGCGTTGCTCGATACTGACGAAGAAATTGAAAAAGTTCCTGCTTCCAATTTTTACCTTCAATGTGAGCAGCTCTTATGATCTTCATCAGTGGTTTATTGATTGATTCTGCCTGTGCGTTAGCACGGGGCCAGCGAGGTGTAACTCGTCTATGCTTGAAACCGATGTGATTCGTATATCTGTTAAATGCATGTGAATTAAACGGACTTCCATTATCACTCTTGATGACTTTAGGTGTTCCAAACAGTCCTAGAATTTTGTCCAACACTGGAATAGTTGCATTTGCTGATACTGAGTTAACAATCTCGACAACGGGGTATCGCGAATACTCATCAATGACAACAAATAGGTATTCCCCTGTGTCTAAAGGTCCACAAAAGTCCATGCTGAGATTTTCCCAAGGTCCTTTTGGCAATTCCGACATGTGTAACGGCTCCATGCTCCTCGGTTCAGGAGTCATTGTTTGACAGGGTAGGCAATTCTGGATTGTCTTCTCAACCCTACTATCAATTCCTTGGAACCATATCTTGGACCGGATAAATGATTTTGTGCGGGTAATACCTTGGTGTCCCTTATGTGCCAGACGGATCGCTTGATCGCGTAAAGCTGCTGGAAGGACTATCCTATTATCTCGCAGCAAGATATTGTCCGAATGAACAGTCAGTTCATCTTTGATACTCCTAAGAGCTATCAGTTCCTCTATATTTAGTTGATCGTTTGTGTTTCTGTCCATGAGTTTTACCTCATACCACCGACCGTTTCTCGTAAGATCGACAGCTTTTGTGATTGTTCACCTGGAACATACTTAATAGTGAATTTATAAGGTTGAAGTCTAAGTCCCCACTTTTCAATGCGTAACGGAGGTGTCTTCTTAGCCCACATCCTTTCCAACGGCTTGTGATCTGTTAAAATTGTAAAGTGTCTTCGTCCTCTCAGATACATATCATAATGTTCACATGACCACACCACTGATAAAGCTTCCCGTTCAACTTGGCTATAACGTGATTCGACGGGTGTCAATGCTCGGCTCGCATAAAAAACTACTTTTCCGTCCTGTGACATGATCGCTCCTAGCCCTATCGGACTTGCATCGACAATTATCTCGAGGTCTGCTTTTGGGTCGTAATAAGCCATTACTGTTTCACTAGACAATTTGTCCTTTAGTATATTAAAAGCTCTTTCACAGTTGGAGTTCCAATCCCACCCTATATCCTTATGCGTTAGACGACGTAAAGGCTCGAAGATTGTGGCATAATCAGGAATAAACCTGGAAACGTAGCAAGTCATGCCTAAGAAGCTTCGTAGTTCCTTGACATTCATTGGTTTGCTAGACTCTTTAATAGCCTTCACTTTCGCGGGATCTGGTGATATACCGTCACCACTGAATACAACTCCAAAAAATGAAATTTTGTCCTTCCGGAATTCGCATTTTACACCATTGAGTGTCAATCCACTTTCATGAATTCTTCGAATGACTTTATCGAGCGCAATATCATGTGCCTTCTTTGTCTTGCCGTATACTATTATATCATCTGATATGTTTTTAGCATCATCTATACCATCGATAACTTGGCGAATAGTTTCTTGAAATACTTCAGACGCACTAGAAATTCCAAAGTTAAGTCTTTTATATTGGTATATTCCGAGATGTGTACTGAAAGTGGTTATGTACCTCGAATCTGGATGCAATTCTAATTGATGATATCCACTTCGTAGATCTAGTTTGCTAAACAGTGTCACGCCATTCAGATCATGTATTAGTTCTTCAATAGTCGGCAATATGTGACGTTCGCGGAGAATCGCTTTATTAGCCTCGCGCATATCCACACACAAGCGAATTTCATCAGGGTTTTTCTTAGGCGGTGTCACTATGGGTGAGATCCACGGAGTAGGTGTTCCGTCCACTCTCCCGATTATGTCTCCCCGAACTAGCTTGTCAATCTCCTTCTCTACTTTGGATCGTAGGTGGAACGGTGTGCGGCGATGTCGTTGTGCGACTGGGGCTACACTTTTATCAATATGAAGCTTAACTTGTCTTCCCTTTAGTTTGCCTATCCCACGGAATACTTGTGGATAATTACTTTCGGGATTGTCATTCACAGTTGTAACCGTGTTTACAATGTTCACCAGTTGAAGCTTTGTTGCTGAGGGATATCCTATTATTGACCCTTTATTCCTGCCTTTCACAACATAAAATGTCAATACGTTAAACATTTTCTTTGTCTCGACATTAAGTTACCCAACACACGTACCCAACACATGTAACGGCTGTCCTCCGCCATAAGGAATTAATTTGTTCTTTGCCTTTCGGATTAATGGTTTACCTAATGTCTCGTATGCTGTTTCATCAAGTATGTTAACTGTTGAACCAGTGTCTATGAGCATGTTGAGTGGTTTGTCTTCCACTTTGATAGTTATATTTGGTACCTTCGTAACACTTCGGACATATTCACCAGAGTGCTGAGAAATTGTTTCACGTATTCCATAGCAGTAGTCGTCATCATCACTGCTTGCTGAGTTACATACAGGCTTTGTATCTACAGCTCTAATTTTTCTTTTGTCAGTATGACGCGTAGGCCTTTGTATACGAGCTCGGCACATTTTCTGGTAGTGATTTTGTTTATTACAATAATGACAAGTTTGACCTTTCGCAGGACACGCCCCTTCGTGTGGAAACTGACCACCACAGTTTCTGCATTTTTTAGAATTTTCAGTGTACTGTTCGTGTTGAGGTGTTTTCTGTTTCTTCCCCTTGAACTGCCCTTGGGCCTTTTGTCTGAATGCCGATTTTCCGATCGCATTGACGGAAACAGTTTCCCTTTCCATAGCAGTTGCCTGCAGATCAGAAAATTCTAGTGTTCTACCGAGAGTGAGAATGTCATTTAGGCCCTTGTCAGGTTCACGCAAAGCTCTCCGACGTAATCTGTTTGATTTACAGTTTTGAATGATTTGAGATAATATTTCCTTGTCAGTGTCTGTAAAGTCACAATCTCTTGCTATTTTTCTCAATTGCGTAACGTATTCATCGAGCGTTTGTCCATCGCTCTGCTTGCAGCTACGAAACTGATATATTGACATTTGTGTATACTTCTTCTGTTTGAAATACTTTTCCAAAACTTCTTTCGTTGATTGGTAGTTTTCTTCCGTTTGGCCCTTTTCCGCTTGATATATGTCATACACAGTCTCACCAACGTAATGTAGAAGTAAAGCTCTACGTCTTGCATCGGCATCAGTTTTAATGTTCATGGCGAGAAACAAATTTTCCAATCGCCCGATCCATTTATCCCATTTTTGACCGGCATTATTTCTGTCACTTTCGGCCTCGAAAGATGGAAATACCGGCAGCGATTTATCCATTTTTATATCCTCGTCGCCAAAATGTGGTATTTAAGGATGGATGGCCGTTGGGTATTCAATGATGACATGGATTGTATGAATTAGCAGACATGTTTATTTACCAATATACGTTCACTCTACATAGGCAACCGTAAACATCCGGTTCCGTACATTGCGTTTAATACAAACTATTACGTAACGAAATAAATGAAACGTGTCGACTGGACACTCAATAAGAATTAAATAAACGTGAATGTTAGGATACTACAAGAATTCATAGAGGATAACGACATGTGCTTATTGAACGATGGGCGGCCTACTTTGATCCATAACTCCAGTGGAGGAATGTCTCATTTAGATCTTACTATCGCTTCGACAAATATAGCTTCACATTGCAACTGGCATGTTAGTTCGACCGAGACCCTTGGAAGTGATCATCTAGTAATAGATAGTAATGAAATGAATAGTAATAGATTCAATGAATCTTGGAACAATAGCCGCGTACCGACAAAATGGAAAACGGCATCCATTATACCTATCCTAAAGGCTGGTAAAGATCCCACAGAAACGGAGTCTTACAGACCCAGAAAGAAATAATCTTCTAGACAATAATCAAAGTGGTTTCAGAAAGCTCAGATCTACGGCGGATCAAATTGTTAGACTACAACACACAATGTCTAAGACATTGAACACTTCTTGATTCCTCTGTGCTGTGTTCGTAGACTTAACAAAAGCTTTTGATTTGGTCTGGACAGATGGATTATTGCACAAGCTGCGCCAACTAGGAATAGGTGGTCGTATGGACAACTGGATAGCAAGTTTTCTTGCGGATAGGAAGATACGTGTAACCATTGGAAAGAGTTTCAGCGATGAATTCAGTCTGGAAAATGGCACGCCACAAGGCTCAGTCATTAGCCCCACCTTGTTTAGTATAATGGTCAATGATATCCGCAACTCCAAATACCTGTCAAACAAATGCCAGATCGCGATGTTTGCTGACGACAGCACTTTTTGGAGCAATGGTTACTTATACACAAGCCGAAAAAGAACGGATGCAACTATGCTTGGATCGCTTTGCAAAGTGGGCAAATGACTGGGGATTTAGAATATCCAAAGTCAAAACGGTGGGAATGTTGGTCTGCGTAGACCCCCAGGTGACCGATATGCGACTAGTTTTAAATGGCGAGCCTATCCGATTCGTCGGTGAAACCAAGCTACTTGGTGTAACTTTCGATAGGAAACTCTCATGGGGACCCCACATCACAAATATCAAACACAGGTGCCAAGCTTTGCTGAATTTAATGAAAAATATATCTGGCAATGAATGGGGTGCCAATGTGTTGACGCTCATGGTGATCTATCGTGCGCTGATCCGGCCCATCTTGGACTACGATTCACAGGCATTCATGACTGCTAGACCAATGCTTCTGCATAAACTTGATATAATACAGCCCAAAGCACTCCGCATAGCCACCGGAGGAGGTATCGGAATAAAAACGGAGTCACTACTCCAAGATGTTGGTGAGGTCCCTCTCAAACTCCGCAGATAGGAGCAAGCTCTAAGATACTGGTCACTCATCTCCCACCTACCTCGAGATCACGAGGTTCAGGCAAGCCAAAAAGAATATAAGCTTTGGCCAGGCAGTTCGGGAATCCGTTCGAAAATATGGGCTAGATAGGTTGCCCATTAGAGAGTTTGCTCTCTCCAAGATTGTTCCTTGGACGATCACGCCTCCTCTTGTCGACCGACACCTCTCTCGCTACGAGACTGGATAAGAAACGGGACGATCCCTGCATCGCTCGGATGATCGCCTTAACTCATATGGACGCTAGGTGGTCGGAAAGCACCCGTATCTACACTGATGGTTCACATAACCCGGAAAATAGTACGACCAATCGGGGCTAGTGGATGAAATCAGGCAAGCGTGCTCATTAATACATAGTCAAGGCAAATCAATCGAGCTGGCATGGATCCCGTCTCATATTGGCATACAAGGAAATGGATAGCATTAGCAGTAAAGTAATTTTGCACCATCCCAATCGACAGATCTGTCGATCGGTCGCTCGTCTGAGAATGATGGGTGAGGTAAAAAATCACAAATACGAACTGAAGCTATGTCCCTGCGGTGAAGCTGGTACCGCAGAACATCTGTTAATCCATTGTGAGCAATTAAGGGAAGAGAAACGCTGGTCGATTTATTGAATAAACGTAAGCTGGACTATAATCTGAAAAACATTCTGTCACATACGGGAGAGGGTATGTCGTCAATCTGTGAAGCAGTTTATTATTTCTTAAAAGAAATAGGAATGATCACCTAGGTAGCACATCAGAAGAGAGTCCTGCTCATCTGTAGGTATGACGTCGAACGTGGACTCAGTCTTCGGTAAAACGTCAAAAGAATCACAGAAGAAGGACAGGAGAAGTTTAAAGAGTACATCGCTCTTTACAGAAGAAGGACAGAATGATGAAGCCATAAGAGCACATCGCTCTCTATAAGAAGAAAGAAGACAGTTACAGAAGAAGAATGAAGAATCAAGATACAGAAGGAGAACGAAGAAGGAAGATACAGAAGAAGAACGATGAGTAAAGATATAGAAGAAGCCATAGGAGCAGGTCGCTCCTTACTCAACGTCCGCGATATGGTTTTGATTACCGAAGCAGACACCATACCTACCAGTCAGTCAGTCAAATGGATTCGACAAGCATTTCTACGTCCACATAGGTCTTTTGAACTTGAGAATACAATCTTTGAAAGAAGTGCCTAATTTTGTTGTTTGTGTCTTCGTCATAGGCCTATTGTTTGTGACATCATATTTTGATGAGAGCTTATTAGACAAGTTCAATATTGACGATTTTTCGATAAATGGCTTTTGAGTTATGGCTCCTGGTTGATTTGAATGAAATATGGTGTAATCATTTATATTGACGAGATCTTGGACACGTTCGATATTGATGGTTTTTGGGGTTTTTTTTCAATGAATGGTGTTTGAGTTACCTAATGCTCTTGACTTCGTCAAAACCTGTTGGCTTGTGAACACGATAAAGACTACAGTTTTTAATCTGATTTGAATGAAATTTGGTGTGGTCATTTATGACAAGATCTTGGATTATAAATGTTAGTGTTTCAACCTGTGTTTCAACAGATATATACTTTAAAGTGGGCGTATCTTGCTAAGCAACCAATAGTTTTCTTTCAAATGAAGCTAAATATAAATATATTGCATTAATTGTGTCAACATGGCCATTCGTTTTCTTTCATTAATCTATTTTTTTTATTTTTTTTTTTTTCAGAATTGATTTTCGTAGTGAAGACATTAAGAGATTGAAGTTATAATGACCCAGATTTGTTATTTTAACCTCTTTAACCTGTTTGTCTAGAAAAACTAGCCATGAAATATCTTGGGGACAAAATTCTTTTCTTCAACATAAAGAAATCTTATCTTGATTCAGGAAATTTTTTTTATACTACTGTAAAGTGTTTCAATGAAATAAGTTTTGTACTCCATCATAATTGAAATAATACTTAAGTGAAATGATCTTCAGAATTGGTAATTATTTCATCTTATGGAAAATTTATCTAAGAAAAAAAGTCCTTTTATATAATGTATTGTTTATTTAATGCGAGCATCCCATATAGATCTGAAATATTTTTAATAATGATCAGATCAGAACTTTAAGACAGATGGCCTTCTAAAGAATCTCATTATTCATGGCCACTCCTTCACAATAATTCCATGCATGTAGTCTAGTTAATAAATATTGTGTTATTTGTACTAGAATGACATATAATAGTATATTTTTTTTTTCAATTATTGGTTAAACATTGTGATATACATGTATTATGTACACCAAATTCACCCCTTTCAATGAATAAGTAAGTACATATTATTCTATCTGGGATGTTATCTTTAGTACATGTTTAAAGTTTTAAACACAACAACATTGAGAAAAATATTTCGGAATTTAACAGTTCTTTCACAGAACTGTTTATTTACTATTTCTTCCTGTTTTTGTGGGACTTTGCGTTTGTTTTCGGTTTGTCAATTCTTTTTTTCTTTTTTTTTCGAAAACTGTGCAGAGCATACAGCTTAAACTGTAATAGTTGCAGTAACTGTTCAACATAACCCGACCTTCTGTTGTGGCGACGTATTCGGTAAAGATATTTTGGAACATTTTTGCTGAATAGCAAGTGCCACATTGCAACATGTGCAAAAAGTAGAAAATTAGCTTTAGAAGTCGCAAGTATTGATCGATTTTTGTCGGGTTTGCATTTTTGAAAACTTGAAATAATTTCCAACAAGATAGCAGTTAAAAGATTTCGAAATTCGAAAATTCTTAGCACAGATATTTTGCCGTATTTCGCAATATTTTTGCAACTTTGCTATTTAATGACCGATTGATCTGAAAATTTGGGTGCCTTCAAGTGTCATCAATTTGAAAACATTGGCAGAGAAAAATTTTTTGCTTCATTTACGGTTTAAACACAAAAAGGGTTTAAAGTCCCAGTTGACCTACTTGCGCTGTAATTGATGTATCGCAACAAAATTTATGTCGATCTTAATTAAATTAGAAGACAAAAAAACGAAGAAGAAAAAATCCGGACCGGAAGTGAAACTTTAGCCGCCATCTTGAAATATCACATTTTTGTAAAACTCAAAATGGGGCCTCAGGGTTAAGTCCGATTTGAGTGATATTTGCTTATTTTGTAAGTTTGTTAGATTGCGCAAAAAACTCTTGACGCCGATTTTTGAATTTCGCTTTTGCTTTTTTGCAACATCCGGTTGAATTTTTTGAAAGTTTGAAGGCTTATTTCTCGTGACCTTGACCTTTGGTGACCGTGACCTTTAGAAGGTCGAAGGTCATTGACCTTGGCTATCAGTTGATACTTTGACCTTTGACCTCCGACGTCTACTTCCGGTTTTATAGCTGCCCAAAAACAGCGAAATTCGCAACTTTGGACTGCTCTAGAGCGTGACCTAATTAATTTAGAGTGTTATTTTTTTAGATTCTTAAAGTGCTTTTTATCCTCTTTCCAACGATATATAACTAAAGGTTGTAAAATGAAAATTGAAGTTTTTTGATTTTTGAAAATATAAGTACATTTTGCCGTATTTACGTTTGTTTAAAATGTATGTGTGTATATCTCGTGATCTATTAGATGTACAAACTTCAAATTTTTACCATGAATATACATTTTGAATGTGATAAGTTTCACGCTAAAAAAAATGAGATGGGCGTGGCACATCCGGGTAAATTTCGAATTTACTACTTTCATGGGTCAGCGAATTACGTCTGTAGGAAATAGCGTTTTTTTAAAAAATTACTTTGTACTCAGATACCTCATTGATTTGGCCAGTTCATTCCAGAAAATCAGATAATTCGGCCTGTTTGTTGCAATTTTTCGACAATAGCAAACCGGTTGATTTTTTTCTAATTTTTGAAGCTTATTTCTCGTGACCTTGACCCTTGGTGGCCTTGACCTTTATTAGGTCAAAGGTCATTGACCTTGTCTATCATTTAATACTTTGACATTTGACCTCCGAGGTCTACTTCCGGTTTTATATCTGCCTGAAAACAGCAAAATTCACAACTTTGGACTGCTCTAGAGCGTGACCTAATTAATTTAGAGGGTTATTTTTTTCAGATTCTTAAGGCGCTTTTTGTCCACTATCCAGCAATGTATAAGAAAAGTTTTTAAAATTAAAATTTAATTTTTGCACTTTTAAAATTAAAGTACATTTTGCTTTTTTGAAATGTATTTGAGCATATCTCGTGATCTATTAGATATACAAGCTTCAAATTTGTACCATGAATATATATTTTGAATATTATTAGATTAACGCAAAAAAAAAAAATGAGATGGGCGTGGCACATCCGGGTAAACTTTCAATTTAGCATTTATATGGGTCAGCGAATTATGTCAGTAGGAAAAAACGTTTTTTCCAAAAAATTCTTTGCACACAGATACCTCGTTGCTTTGTCCATATGCTCCCAGAAAATCAGATGTTTGTTGCAATTTAGCGACGTTTGCAAAGTCCCACTCAGTGCCACAAGTGGCTCTAGTTTTATTATTGTTCTCTTCTTTGTTTTAAAGACCGTGCTTCTCAAACTTTTTATGAGATTCCCCCCTTGGCAAAATGTGTCCTAACTTTTCCCCCCAACATTTGGCAGCTCCACAGACTCAAAGCCACTGGAGGAGTATTCTACCAGGGAAATTTTGAAGATTAGGATAAGTTTCCATTTATCTGAGACCATCTACTTTCATTGGGGCCCACCTTATCTCGGATAAACTTGATCCAAGCCTAGAAACATAAAATGAAAGCACATATACAAGATTTCAAACAAAGCTCCTTGGTGATAAAAATTCCCCTATCGTTTTAAATTTCCCTGAGACTTTTAAATTCCCCTCTAGGGGTCCATATTGACCCTGGTTGAGAAACACTGGTTAAGAACCTTCCTAATGGCTTTCGCCTTTGCTATATATATTAACCTCTTTTCTACATTTCATTTGATAATGACAAATGTGGTAGACTATAGTAGTGGTTCCTTTGTGGTTAGGAGAGATGTCTTTCAAAGATTAGAAAGGTTTTTGGTAATTAGTGTTTCTATAGGCTTAAAATTATGCTAGTTTTTAAGAAACGTTATCTTATTATTTGTCTTTTCAATTTGAATTATTAAGCCTAATACTTATCTCGTTCCCAAATGGTCAATCAAATATTTATAATTCAGTTTACTTGGAAAGAAATATAAGCATGCCTGCTTTTGAGAAATTTTAACTTTTATTAGAATGATAAACTATTTTAAACCAAATTAAACACACTATGACCACCGCCAGGGTATTTTGATTTACTTCAACAGTTTTTAGATAGGTGCAGAAAAGTAGGACGTAAAACTCCATTCATTTCATTTCAACAGTTTTTAGAATTTCCTATTTAATTACAACATAATAAAATAAAGCAAAATTACGGAATGTTTTCAAAATTTTCTTAAATACAAATATATATAAAAATAGCGATGGCCCATCGAAATACCCCCGCCATTGGCAGCCTTAGTTATTCATGAAGAAACCAGCCCTCTCTGTCTTGTAAACAATAAATTTAACACGTTTTAAAGAACAATAACTCTATTAGATATGTTCGATTTGCCTGGCTTTCAATAGGGTACATCCTTAGGATGTTACAAATACACCAACTTTCATCAAAACACATCAAGAACACAACTTCCTATCGTATTCACAAGAAATTTCTGGACAAAGTCAATAACTCAAAATTTGCAATCGGTTTCTTCTTTGGGTAATTCAAAAGGCTCAAATCATGCTTTGTCAAAATCTATCAAGAAACCAGATCTCTATCAAGTCTACAAAGAATCAGAGGCTGATAAAGTGAACACGTTTTAAAGAACAATGGCAATAACTCAATAAATATTTTTTGATTAGTCTGATTTTCAATAGGGTCTATCCTCGAGTTACAAACACTCACACCAAGTTTCATCAAATTCCACCAAGAACACGACTCCCTATCGTGTTCACAAGGAATTTTAGGACAAGGGCAATAACTCATAGTAAATATTTTTCGATTGGTTTCATTTTCGATAGGCCTCATCCTTGGGTCATTACAAAGACTCATTCCAAGTTTCATTAAAATCCCATCAAAAATTGTGGTCTCTATCGTGTTCACAACAATTGTGGACAGGCAGATGGACAGACAGACAGACAGGCGGGCAGAAGGCTTCATCCTTGGATGATTACAAACACACACACCGAAATTGGTCAAAATCCATCCAGAAACCATCTCTCTATCATTTCCACAACACATTTTTGAACGCAAAATGAATGTGTTTTCAAGAACAAGGGCAATAACTCATCAATTTATTTTTCGATTTGTCTGATTTTCAAGTAATAACAAGCAATCACACCAAATTTCATCAAAATCCATCAAGAAACACACTCTTAATCGTGTTTACAACAAATTTTCAAAAACAAGGGCAATAACTCATTGAATATTTTTTGATTGTTCTGATTTTCAATAGGCTTCTTCCTTGGGTTATTACAAACACACTCACCAAATTTGGTCAAAATCCATCAAGAAATGTGGTCTCTATCGTGTCCACAACAATTGTGGACAGACAGACAGACATAGACGGACAGACAGAGGCGACTACAATATACGCCCACATTTATGTGTGGGCGTATAAAAACTAAGATGCTTTGACAGGATGAAGATATGAGGCTTTAAATAATAAAACTTCTGTCAAAATAAACCATTTCTTCCTCCAAGGTTGTGTATGACGTCATAATTTTTTATGGCCTCTTGGTTATTCAAACAAGTATCTTCAAAGTGAAATCCGAGAATGATATAAAAAGATAAAACATAATGCCATTTATAACATCATTCGGGATGCCGCAGACGTCTCGTGTCTTTGGCTGTCATTTGTTGAGGAAAGTCTGAACAATTTGAAAATTAATTCACGAGCATCTGAGACATTCTGACCAGCTATAACATGATGTAGGCCTACAAGATGGTCAGTTTTATTTGACGAAAACATTTAGTAGCCTACGTTTGATCAAAGACCATATAAATGGTCTTTGGTTTGATCCATCAGAAGATCGTTTATTTGACAGGTAACTATATGAAGCAGTATAAAAGATAGTTAATCAACTTTAAGGAATCATTGTACATGTATATTTAAAACAAATGTATCTAAAAACAGACACTCATTGATTGTACTGATTTCCTTGATACGACAGTATTCCAGAAGAAAATTACTACTTCTTGAAAATAAGATATCGTAAGGTTATCTTTAAGGAAACTGACACCCACCAACTCTCGTACAAATCATTTTTCCATAGGAAAAACACATTTTCGGGGATATGTGAAACGATTTTTACGCCTACTAATTTATTGATTGTTCCTTATTTGTGGCAGCAGCAATATCATTTACTTCTGTACAAATCAACGGACCAGAAGTTAAAGTCGCGCAGTTAGTTTCAGTACACCATTTAAATATTTGTTAAATAATGTTTTGAAACTTCATCTTGGATTACTCCGAATATTCATTCACAGAAATCTGCATTCCATTTGTAGGCCTACTTTGATTTTTCTACTAATTCATACCAACCAACCAATATTCCTGTCCCATACTCTGATTATATACGATAATACAAAAAAAAATGACAATGTATTAATAACAGATGTCATCATTTCCATAAGTGTTCTGTTACCATTACAGATTTGAAATTTGATTTCTGAAATTGCATTTCTTTCAGAATTTCTGAAATAATGAGAAATTTAATTGGCGGAAGGTTATTTCTAAAAATAGTGGTTTTGTGTGCAGTGACAGTCAAGGGGATGTTTATGTGGTTTACTTTCATTTTTTTTAGTTGAAAATTTTCATGCTATATTGCAATTTTGTACAGAAACCAAGTATTGGCCATGCTCTCCTGTGACATATAGGAATGTTTTCTACGAGATTTCTGGAAAAAGTTATGGAAGGTTGAATTTCGTGATTTAACATTGAAACAGAAAGCAAATGAATTGGTGTCCGTCAAACACTTAAAATTAAAGTTTTCTTTGACTCCCCCTCCCCGCAATAATGACGGATAAACTAACGAACTTTACAACACAAAACGATGTTTTATTGGTTTAGCTTGAGGACTAACCGACCTAGCTGAACTAAAAGAAGGCAAAAACGTCCGCAAGGGATTCGTTATAAACTTTATGACAAAGAAACCTTCATTAATTCCTGGAGAGAATCTTTAACGTAACTATCTTTAGCTATGTCACTTAACCACCTATCATGGCGATTGAAAAATCTATCTACCCTCCGTTGGCTGCTGCAGTGGCACCTCCCGATCTCAGAAATTGCACACAAAATAACTTAATATTATCGTCAAAAGGTTTGAAGCACTCGATGAACTAAGTCCAAAGACATCAGTGTCTAAAATAGACGGTCGCCTGGTCGCCAAATGCGACCAGTTTCGTGTCCAGACGAGCAGAAGTTCTGTCAAGACCAGTACTTACTGACTCAAAAAAAACCAAAAAAAAAAAAAACGGCTGGGCGAGTGCCCTACAGATCTGCTAAAATTTATATTATTTATTTGATGATATTTTCACGGCAATTCTGTCAGAAATTAAACCATTGACAGGCTTCTTGTGGTAACTGTGTAAAATACTTAACCGTGTGGCGCTAAAGAGTATTTGAAACCACTTCTGGCACCATGTTATAAAACTATAAACACAACGTTCATGGAGGACAGCTTTACTCAGAATGAATATTACATATAAGAATGACATGCGCAATAGACCGTACATCAGTTACGTCACGCGAGTGGTTATCACATGATAAAACAATGTATGTCACAAACCCCCCTCCATAACACACTGGTTATTTGTTGCGCCCAGTTTCTCTTTTTACATTTCACTTTTGTCATATCTATTTTGTCGTATCTTTTACGTTCATCACATAGTCCTTGTTTTTCCCCAAATTTGGAACAGACGGTGAATGGATGTTCGCCACCAAATTCGATGATAATAATAATGATTCTAAGTTCGATAATTTAAGCCTAGGCTTAAACTGTTTGCTGCTAAAGCCCTTTCCAGGTTAAGAATTGTTTTTCTTTTCTTTTTTTTTTTTGGCATTCTTCATTGCATCTAATTATGGCAGCTATTCCCTTCCATAAGACGGATTTTAGAGATTAGGGTGGTTGAAAGGTAACGAGTTACTATTCAACAAAAGGCACTGGCACAGGGTTAAAGTTGAGTTCACTATTGTTAAGTCAATTGTTAATATGTTAAATTACTTCTAACATAGACCTTAAAGTAAAAAAAATCATTAAATTATATCATTATTATTATAATATGATATATACCAATGCTTATTTCTTTATCTCTTTCACTAAAAAAAAATAAATTTATCAATATATGGTAAAACAAAATGCTAGCCTGACTTCTGGAAGAATAAACGTTTTTAAAAAAAAATAATACTAGGTTATTACACTGAAATAAAGTGTAATGATTATAGTTAATAAGACAGTCAATAAGATCTAGTTAATTGGATCAAGTCTACCACGGACAAGGATATCACTATAAGGTTTCTATTTTTTGAGTAGGCTACGACCATTTTTTTTCTTTATACAAGATAGAAGGGAATCTATTTTGTAACTCGGAATAATAGCGTTTAACAACCCTAGAAGCTTGGCATGAAGTACTGTTAAACTGTATTACAAATGGTACAATCTGCGAATCATATTGGATATTTAATCCAGATGGAGTAACGGTTTGTAGATGGTTGATCCAAAGCTCTCCCTGTATAGTCCTGTATACGATTTGGGATAGATTTCTTATTCCAAGATCACTTGCTCATTTGGAGTCACCTTCATATCACTAAGATTGTGGTTGGTGGAGTTGAAATGATTTCCAATGGGTTTATCAAGATGGTGAGTGATATCGAAACGGTGACCGTTTATTCATTCCCTTAAAGAATTCTCTCCTACATATTGCATGGGACATTTTTCGCACGATATTAAGTAAATTATGTTAGTACTAAGGCATTAAAGTTATCCGTCTATCGATAATTGTTTGCCATTAATCTTATTGAAGAAACTACCGGTTGTTAAAATATGCTTGCAGGTTCTACATCTTGTAGAACCGCACGGCCTAGATCCGAAAGATTGATTAAGTATAGGAACTTGATTAGATGTCCTTTCTTCAATTTCAAAAAGAGTTTTGCTTTTAATGCTGCGGAGGTATCGTTTAGAATACCCCCGCTCTCGCATTTTGTTTTTGAAAACAGGTTAACAGGCATTATCGAAATCTATGGTTCTAGTACAGATTCTGTGAAAGCATAAAATTTGGGACTTAATTATATCGGAAAATGTATGTTTTGGATGATACGAGCTTTCAATAAAAGTTGGTGAGTATCTGTTGGTTTAAAATATACTTTGATATCAGTCTTACTAGTTTCATTAAAATCCAGTCCTTTAAATACTGTGGTGTCAAGGAAATTCATACTGTATTTTCTTATGTAAAAAAATAAAACAGCTATGGCTCTCATGGGCCATCATAGATATCTGAAGGTAAGTTTTGCCATTGAAAGCAAAGTCACTGCGTTTTAAACAAATTTCTAATAAATTTAAGATTTCTGAGTCCGGTCTTTTCTGATCTGGATATCTTTCAAAAGATTTTCTAACTGCATTTAATCCGGTTTCATTTTCAATATTAGTATACATGCTGTTGACATCAAGTAATATAAAATAGGCATTTGGTGGAATTTTGTGATTTTTAATTTTCTGAAAAAAGTCATTTGTATCTTTAAGATAAGAGGGATGTTGGCAAGCTAAAGGCAATAAAAAATGGTCAATATACTCTGAAATCCGGTATGACTCGCTGGAGCAGTCTGAAATAATTGGCCGGCTTAAGGTATTTTATTCGATAGAAAACATTCCGTTTGTTGATTTTTGTGAACGTATAAATATGCCGTTGACGCGCAGAATCATTAGCCGAAAGGTAATCAAATTGTTTATCAGAGATGAATTTTTTTATCTATTAATGTTTTATAATATCATTGATCATTCTCCCGGATTCCAAAAAAATGGCGCATCTAAAATTTCGTAGTGTTCACATTTATTTTGTTGACTTTCGACTTCTTTAATTAATTCATTCAAAATAGTCCTTTCAGCGCGCGTCAAATTGTTTTTTTCTTTAACCAGTGATAAAAGTGAGATTTCCAAATTCATGTTATAGCAAATTTCTAAAATACCAGTGTGTATAGTGCATCTGATGGAGTCTAGTCAGATTTTTCAATAAATCTCTGCCGGGTACCTCTGCCGAGGGTTTTTCGGAATTTCGGTAAAAAATAGGCCAGTTTAAGTAAACGCTGAAATTTGCCGATCGAATCTGAAACCTGGTCAAGAGATGAAGGTGCTGCCGTGGGTATAAATTTGAGACCTTTATCAAGTAAACGAATTTCCGAAGGAGACAGGGTTCTAGAGCTTAGATTTACTACTGTTTTATCCAAAGTCTTTCCACCCCCACATCTAGTTTAAATGTGACATCCAAAGAGCAAGTACATTCTTTGCTGTGGTTTCTGTCCAATGGATGTGGTCATTCTGCACTTTTATAGTTCCGGTAAATTCTGGGATGGTTGTAGCATTTGGTGATGGTGACAGAGGACTGTTAAATTTGGTAAGGTTTTCAAAGGCTGCAGGAAAAGCTCGTTTCAAAGACAGAGATGTTGGTATTGGAGTGACATACAGGGAGGCTTTTGGAAATTTTGCTTTCGCAATGGTCAGTAATTCTAACATCTGGTCGTATGAATATTCACTATCTTCCTGTTTGTCATTCAGACCAACATGTACCACCACCTTTTCTGGTATCTCACTTGGTTCAGCATTGTTTAGGACTGACTTTAAGTGGCATATTCTGGCACCAGGGTAGCTTTCAATATGAGTTTTTGAAGTATCATTTGGTATACGGCCTAAATTTGACGAACCAATGATAAGGACTGGTTTGGACGGTTTGGGTAGGCTGAATTTTGACTTATCACTTTGCCGGTTATGAACATGTGGTTTCATGGAAGATTTCGATGGAGATGTGTGGCTATTGGTGAAGGAAGAAGTAGATGGCAATGACGATTGAGAAGATGAAGATGATGGAGCTAAAGATCGATCAAAGGTTAAAGATTTTCGAGAGGTTGATGACGCAGAAGGTTCAGTGGAATTGATGGAAATTGTAGGACTATCGGTAGGTGAAGTTGGTAAAGATAATCTACGATGAGTTGAAAGATTCTTTCTTTTGGAAGGGGTTTCAAACGAGGATGGAAAGTTGGTTGGTGAATAAGAACGATTTCCTTTTTCTTCCCGGTATACTGCAACAAAATTAAACCTGTTGGAGATGGTTGCATTGGTAGTTGGAGGGAGAGATGGTACCTACATCCATATCCTTTGTCGAAGTTATGATGGTATTTTTAAGCGCAGGGTGAATGAATTCATTCAAGTGAGAAACCTTTTTCGAAAGGCTAAGACTAAGCGAACCATCTAATTGTTTTGAAACAGCATTGATATTGTAGAAGTTGATATAAAATCCCAATCGAAGCAGCAGACGTTTCTGACAATCCAGATTGACGGTTATTAGGTCGATTATGGTTCTGTTTCTGACTCCTACGATGATTGCGGTTTTTTTTTTTTGCGGTCGTGTGCTTGGTCGCTGGGGGTAGGTTTGTGCTTGTGTGTTTTGGACGGGTTGCGCATTGGAGTATTTTGTTTGTTTTTTAACTATATATTATATCTATTTTATAAACAAATTGTAGGTTGAAAATCTGTCCATTTCATGCACATGTACTTGTGTATTTTTAAACAAATTGTACGTGGAGTATTGTATATTTATTTTGTGGTCATGTATTTGATCGCCGGAACATAGATCTGTCCATTTGATGCACATGTACTTGTGTATTTTTAGTATTTTTTGGTAATGACGGTTTTCATATCCATGGTATTGACCTCTGTTGTACTGTAATCTTTGACGAGGGATCGCTTCAAGCCAAGAATAAGGGTTGAGTCTATTTGAATGCTGATTAAAACGAGGATGCAGACGCTGGGTTTGAGTTTGCTGCCAATAGTAGGGTGCGACCAATAAAAATGCCATTGCCATAGCAACTCATGATTGTAGATATAAAACTTAACAAAAAAGAAGGGGAAACCAAAAAGGGAGGGGGACAAATTAACGAAAACGTATAACGGATTGGTGGGAATGGTAAAAAGAATACATGCCGAATAGAAACACAAATATTTATTTGTGTTAAAAAAATGAAATCAACTAGCAATAACAAAGAAATAACAAAAAATGAATACTCCTCAAAAAAAAAAAATTGTAATTTATCTCTTAATTATACATTTTTCATCGTACCTTATTTCTCAGACCGAGTTTGAGTTATTTGCATACCTTGATCTCCGAATTTTACAAAATATTTCTCTTCGTCATACATTCCCCGTTAAATCTCGATTCATTTTCATTATGCTCCACAACTACAACAACCACTGGTAAGAAGCCAACCATCCTTACCCTAATCCTGAACCAAACCTGTATTACATCCACCTCTACCACCTACCAATAGTTGACCACCAGATAACCCAGGAAACGACCACCATGGATGTTACCAACCAATTCATCTTTCTTGAACAGATAAGCTAATATTTGACAACATTTTAATTTTAACACTTATATCCTATTAATCTTATAAGTTTCATTGCAGAAACATCTTTCCCTCTTTTTTTTCTCTTTCATATTCTCTGGGTTTTTTTACTTTTCAAAACCCATGACTACTAATCACCATGATTTACCCTGGCCCAATAATATCCCTCAGCTTGTGCTTGCCCTTCCATTCTCCGAATGATTAGGAAGATGTGGATACTGCAACAGCAAGAGACGAAATACAATGCTGAATATTTTTCGATACATTACAAAGTATCATAAAATAAGACTTTTCTCATTAACTTATCACAGAACATCGCAGATTCATAAATTCCCAGTAGGATTGAACTTTACTGATTTAAATACATCATTGTGCGTGTAATTAACCACAGGATACTTATTCCTACTGGAAATAACAAATGGTATCGAATTTGAGCCTTTTGGATTGTTATTTAATCTCTGCCATTATTAACGATAGATAATGCTTTATGATAGATTCCGTGAAAAGATTTACACTGTAATTTGAGTGTCATGTTTCTCAGTATAAAAATGAATTAAAAATTTCTCATTTTCTATTTTCGCCTTGTTTTAAAACATTCATCTACGTTCATACTTCTTTCATTTAACCCAAGGCTCAGTAGAGATAAACGGAATAACCGACTCTAATAATTGCACAATGTATGACGTTTGTTTTATTACCTAGGGCTCAAAAACTAATTTTGATAACTTTTGATCATTTTGGAGGTCTGCATTTTCTAGCTATTTAATTAATTTATTGAATTTAATTGTTAATATGAGAGTAGAGAGTATTGGAACAGGTTTAAAGTAGTGTTCACTATGGTTGGTGTTTAAACTTGCTTATAAATTGGACACGTAGATCACGAACATTGTCATTGACTTTCTATATCTGAATATCTACTAAATTAAAGTTTGACTGAAACAATTAAAAAACCCGATATTTAAAATAGGGGCCTACACAAGTTTTTGATCAAATTGAATTTATTTTAAAGGTCAAGGTCACCAAATGTCATGGTTATATTTCGAAAACTCTTTTACCGGAAATTATGGGAAAGCGAAATCGAAATTCAAAAAGGGCTTCTAGAGGACCTAGATATATTTTGTCCAATCTTGTCACAGAAGACATTTTAACACGATCGAATGAAAAATGAAGGCTGAATCTGGTAAGATTTGGTTTATCCAAGATGGCAGCCAAACCGTAACCAATTTCCCCATACGGCAATGGCTGAAAATGATCTACTAGATGCCTTCTATCATGTGATACTGCAATTTTGAAATATTTGCATTATTTACAAAACTCGGCTTTTCGTCATTTTCGACCACTTCCAGTCATATCCGGAATTGCTTTTTGCATGTTTACTTATGAGTAGTATCTTTACTCTGTGGTTATAGTACATTCATATTTACGGCACCCAATGCGCATGTGCTAGATATACAGCAGGGTATATTCATTAATTAGATTTATAGCATCTCTATAGGTGTATAAGTAGTTAATATCCCTTTAACATCTCTATTTCCTTGGCATTGGGTGCCGTTAATCTGAATGTACTACGAAGCAATTCATAAATCTACTAGTTTTGATAAACTTTAATAAACGTGCAGTCAATGCGCATGGGGTAGATTTGCAGCAGGGTATGCTTATTGACAAGATTTGGTGTAAATCTAAATGTAAGCAATTATATTTTTACAGCACCTCTAACATTTACCTTGGGATTGACTGGCGTAATAATGTAAGCGATTCGTAAAATCTATTACTAAAAAAAAATGTCTTTAATAAACGTGCAGTCGATAAGTCGTTTCGGGTCGGGAGACATTCAAAAATCTCTAAGGAAACTTCCCGGTTTTCCATGGGCTAAATATAAAGGTGAAAAACCTCTGCCTGGTCATACTTACACTGGTCCGGGAACTAGGTTAGATTTACGACTGGATGAAAATGATTACCGAAACCAGGCGAAGAACCAGTTAACAGAGTAGATGCTGCTGCACTTAAACACGACAAATTATACAGAAATGAAGAATTACAATTTCGACACGAAGCAGACAAACAAATCATTAAAGAATTAGAATCTATTCCAAATCCCACTTTTAGAGACAAAGTTGAAAGCGAAATATCATCTCTTAAAAATAAAACAAATATCCACACTTCAGATCAAAAAGGCGTTCACCATTCTGTTTTATTCAAAGGGGATTCAATGTATTTTTTTCGATTCGTATGGATTAGATCCAACTAAAGAAATAATTGATTCATAATGTTTCATTTCATCTCTATGCATTGACACACAACTGTACGCTTCTTTCGAACCATCTTCCTCCTTTAATCCCGCTAAATTTAAATTAGAAGAATGTTTAGATGAAATCCGTACATGGATGTCCTCAAACTTTCTAAAGCTCAATGATAGTAAAACAGAATACTTGATTCTTGGCTCCAAAAACCTTACATCTAAAATAAACTGTCAAGTGGAACGTTCAGTCGCCATTGGAAACTGTCATGTGGATCCTAGTACATCTGCTAGAAATATTGGAGTTATCTTTGATTCTGTGATGAAGTTAGAGAAACAGGTTAACAAAGTGTGTCAATCCTGTCATTATCATCTACGGAATATTAGATTAATCACCAAATATCTTGATATTGATGCTGTAAAGTCACTAGTAAATGCCCTTGTTACTTCTCGACTAGATACCACTAACTCTCTACTGATTGGATTACCTGCTCGACTTCTCAACAAACTTCAACAGGTTCAAAACTCAGCTGCTCGCCTTATCTCAAACTCGGATCGCCGAGAACACATCACCCCCATATTATTTCATTTCATTTGCCTGTAAACTTCCGGATTAAATATAAAGTGTTGGTGATAACATTTAAATGTCTACATGAGATGGCTCCTCCTTACTTGACTGAACTTATATCTAAATACCATCCAACACGAACTCTCAGATCATCTAACTCCAACAATTTAGTTCAAAAATCTGCAAATCTGTGTTCATACGGAATGAGAAGTTTTTCCTTTATACCAAGCCCCAATATTATGGAATTCTCTGCCGTCAAACCTCAAAAACTGTACCAACCTTCACTCATTTAAAAAACAGCTTAAAACACATCTGTTTAAACAAGCATTTTATTGAATCATTTTTTTAATTGTAAAGCGCAGAAGAGCACTTTTAGTGGTTCAGCGCTAAAGAAGAAAATGACATTACATTACATTACATTACATTTGAATTATGGTCCAATAAAATGTTCTGCTTTTCAAATAAAAAAACCAGGGGATAAATTTTTTGGTCAACTTTCACTTTGGGTTTTATATCAATTAAGTTTAGGCAAGCAGTTTGATCAAATAATATTCAATCTTAAAAAATGGCCAATAAATTTTGTTTAGGATAGGTAAACAATCAAGATCCCACATTATCGATTAATAAATTCAAACCATATTTGGTGGATTAAACTGGAGACACGCTTCAAGGAGGTGATATAGATATGAATAATTTCAAAATAATT
The DNA here is from genome assembly GCA_030562195.1 of Nipponacmea schrenckii. Classification (NCBI taxonomy): domain Eukaryota; kingdom Metazoa; phylum Mollusca; class Gastropoda; family Lottiidae; genus Nipponacmea; species Nipponacmea schrenckii. The sequence continues at coordinate 22,871,904 of JAUJPP010000007.1, read as the reverse complement.
AATTTAAGATCACCTCAACAGAAAAAAGATGCAGTGAATAAAGGTTAATTAACTCAAACAAATAAAAGTTTGTATTAGATAAAGATAGTAAAAACCAATTAGAAAACCATCAAAACTCACATCATAAAAAACTAGAATGTTATCAACGACAATTAGGTAATACAGTCGATAAAACTCAGTTAAATTTATTAATATCCCAACCAGACGAAAAAATTACAAAGCAAACGCAAGGTAACATTAAACCTGGTGTAAACGGAGAAAGATTGAACCAAAAATTAGCTAATTTAGAAACGAAACTCAATGATGACAATGAACTCACAGAAATAAAAACTTATATTCAACAGCAATTAGTTAGTGTGGTCGATAAAACTCAGTTACAAGATTTAAATTCATTAATATCTTAAAAAGACGAAAAAATTACCAAGGAAAAATCAGATATTAGACAATTAATAAGAAACATTAAACCAGGTATAAACGAAAAAAGATTGAAACAAGAATTATCTAATCTTGAAACTTAACTTAGTGATGATAACGGACTAAACGATATTAAAACCTATATTCAACAGCAGTTGGGTAATGATAAAAGTCAGTTAACCTTATTAATTTCTCAATTAGATCGAAAAATTGACTCAAATGATAATGAAATTAAAAAGAAGTTACAAGAATTCAATAAAACGATTTATAAAGAAAGACCTTATTTATATTATTTTACTTTACCCTTTAAAGATGGTAATACAGAAAAGTATGGATTTATTACAAAATACAAAGGATTTGAACTTGCGAGTTCATCAAATAGTAATGAAGCAATTATTACTATATTTTTTCCTTTTAAGATAAAAATAATATCAGTAATTTTTTCTCAAAAATTATCAACTGCGGAGATTAATAGAGAATTTTGGACAATATCAAAAGATGGAAAAAAAATTTAAAAAAAAAGTTCTAAACATTAAACATGATGAATTTACAAATAATAATCATCTTTATAACATATCAATAGATACAGATTTCGTCGATGTATTTGAATATAGAATAAACCTTGAGTCCTCTGATGTATTTACCATTACCGAGTATGATTTTTATATCCTGGATTTGATATTAATGACAAATGAAAAACCACAAATTGTAAATTTGATAAATAATAAGGAATTACAAAAAGATGGAAAAAAAATTATATACATTTTTGAAATGGAAAGAATTTGAACATATAAGATTTTATTTTGATTTTGATGATGTTTTAATGTCAATTGATATTCATAAATCTCAAGTAAATAAAATATTTGTAACAGCTTCCGTACTTATAATGGAAAATAATGACATGTAGATTACTTTGCACGTTTTAAAATAGAAAGTATAACAGAATTACCACCACGGTTAGAATATATTCCTAGAAAGGATAATTATATACCTCTATTAAAGATATCAATAATTGTGGAATATCTTGGTTATAGAAACAAAGACAACTTTTTTTATGTAATATTGTTACACCACAGATTAAAGTTAATTGCATATTAATGAGAAAGTTTTTAAGGTTCCATCATAAAAATATTTAAGGTCAAGATTGTCAATAATATTTATTTTTGTGAATAAAACAAGAGGTTGAAATTTATCTACTTTATCAAATATGATAGCCTAATGTTGTTAGGTTAAAATAAAAACTACATAATCAGATATCAACTTGTTCATTGTTGTATAACCCATTTAATATTTAGCAATTGCAATTTCTGTTTACAAAATATTTTTAGGTTGTCGAAATACGTTCATAGATGTAAGCAATTTTAGTTTAAGTATTGTTGTTGTTAACTATTCTTGTTAATGATTTTTTTTAATGGTCCGATTGAACGCCGCTCTTGCTCAAAGTCGACTTTTCATTATTTGTTATTTGAATACTCATTTGGAGGCACGATTCAAATATTTTCTTTCCCACCCTCCTCTCCCGATTTTGTTTCCGTTAGTATGTATTCGAATGGTTTGAGCAAGGATATTGTTGAAAAGTAACTGAATCCAATTATTGATTTGTAGTAATTGTATATAGTTAAGTTAAATCCTGTGGTTTTTTAATTACTAGTACTTATTTTTCTGAATTGCAAATCGTACTGTATTTTTTTTTACATATATTAACATATATATCTATTAGAATACGCTTAATTTGATTATAAATAACAAGAAAATGTAAGTTTAAGAGTTGATTAATCATTATTATTACCGTATGGTTATTTGTATAGCCTCGCGGTAGCTATAATAACAGGTATATGAGATATTTTGACGTTGTGTGTCGGTATGTTTCTACTGATAAAAACATGATCTATAAGTGTACCACCTTCGGTAGTGTAATGCTGGACAAGTTGTTGGTTGGAAGCCAAATGTTATAAAACAATTCTCTATTGACAAATGTCCAAATCATATGTTTTGATTGAAATCTCCCATGATAATATAATCTGAACCAGATTCTTCTATTTCAACCAGTAACTTTTGTAACATTGGTAGAAACAAATCTAATCTATAAACAGGAGGCCTGTAGATCACGATAACGTTAAGATTTTTTTCTGGGATATTAAAGGCAATATGCTCTATATTTAGAACTCCTAATTTCAAAATAGTATAATTCAGGGGCCGTGTCAATGAAACTATCCTAATATTTGTCCTAAGACATATCTTAGCCAATAACTTCGGATAGTCTTAGGACTATCTTAGGACATATCTAAGACTGTTAAACAAAGCTGTCTTAGCATTATCTTAGCTATGATGATCTTAGGATTATCCTAACTTAGTAAACACGGTAATGAATTACGAAATTAACGCTCAATAATTATTCGTTTGTTTAACGTCCCATTTCTCTACCAAATTTAACAGTAAATATATTTAACGTTTTACGATATGTTATAAACATGATTAGATAAATAGAATTCAAATTCAGAATAAATGAGAAATTGAAAATGAAAATTATAAAAATGGAATGCTAAGTTTTTGTTTTTGTATTTCTTGTTTTATGTTAAAGTGTATTGGGAATTAAGGGACTGTGGGCTGCAGAAGTCATATTTTCTTGTGCTTTAGAGCAATTATGGTACAAACAAAAGCATTTAAAATACTATGTTTTTTATTAATTTAATTTGAAAATCCGCCATTTATCAGTCTGTCACGAACAGCAGCACCATCATTAAGGTTTCCAAGATACGGTTGTCTGTCAATGTGTCCGTGGTCACGAGGGTTCTCATTTCCTGGTGGAAGTGGTATGCCATTCATAATACACATATTGTGGAGTACGATAACGGCAATGACAATGTCACAACATTTCCGTGGGTGGTACAACAAGGTTCCAGCACTTGTGTCTATGCAGCGGAAACGAGATTTAAGAACGCCAAAACTTCTTTCCACAACACTTCTTGTTCTCATATGTGCCGCGTTATAGCGTTGTTGGTTTCTTGTTGTTGGTTGCAATACAGGGGTAAGAAGCCATGGTCGCAATGGATACCCACTGTCACCTAATAACTAGCCATTTCCAATCTGTCTGTTTTCAAATAACTCACAAAGACTGGAGTTGGCCCATATAAAGGCATCATGTGTGCCACCTGGCCATTTAGCCACTACATTTAAGAATTTCAAGTTAGAGTTGCACACACCTTGTACATTAATAGAGTGGTAGTTTTTTCGATTGACATATAGATGTTCATCGGTAGATGGGGCTTTGATACGCACATGAGTCCCATCTATAGCACCAACAATATTGGGGAAATGTGCAATGTCATAGAATCCTTGCATAATAGTATGCAGCTGTGCCTGGTCAGTTGGCATCTTGATGAATTCTTGACATACTCTTTTCAAACATGCTGTTACATCACGAGTTATATGAGATACACTAGCTCTTGAAATGTTGTGAACATCGGCATTAACTAGCTGAAAACTCCCTGTAGCGAAGAATCGTAAAGCTACCATGACTTGTAGTGATACGGGGAAGGCATGTGATCTCATTGTTGGCCTCTGAAGGTCTCTTTGAAACATTCTACATAAAACTAGTATTAAAGGACGAGAAAGTCTATATTTACGAACAATGTCTGTGTCGTCTAAGTAATCCAGTGGGTTATTTCGGTCTCTAAACACCCTTTCTCGACGAATATTCTGTGCCCTTCTTCTCAAGTGTAAATAAACGGCGGCCATGTTTTAATCTGTTTATGACATCCTAACGATATCCTAACTTAGGACTATCTTAGGATGCTCTAAAGACACCTATTTTGTTGTCCTAACTTTACGACAATTTTTAGGATACATCTTAACTTGAGATACTTTCATTGACCCGACTTAGGACTAAGATATATCATAAGACCATCCTAAGATATGTCTTAGTCCTAAGACAGCTTCGTTGACATGGCCCCAGGTTTTCTTTAAGATATAGACCTACTCCGCCATGATCCTTTTGTTTTAAAAATTCAAAATCTTTATTGGTAGAATAGCTTTTGCTTCGAGAATTATGATGAAAACGAAAACCATTTAACTTTAGTTTTGCCGGTGTTATAGAATTATTTAGCCATGTCTCTGTTAAACAAATAGTATTTCCTCCTAAAATTTTTGTGTGGTTTTGAAGATCCTTTATATCAATGTTTAAACCTTGAACATTATGGGGAAATATATTTTCGGTTGTTTGGCTTTTTTTTGTGGTTGTAAAAATGTATCCATTGCCTTTATTGCTTGTTCGATTTTTTTCATCACAATGTATGTTTTTTTCCGAAAAACCTTTTGTATTGTAAGACCTTTTAATGTTTTCACCCTGCTCAAAGCAACGTATGCTTGACCAGCTTGAAATATTTTTTCCAGTGATATTACACCTCTATCAAGACTAAGACCTTGCACCTTATGAATTGTAACTACATTCTAGAATTATAATCGTAAACTTGTTGATTTGTAGAGAAAATATGCAGGCAATCATCCTCATTTCCAGTTACCCTACTTTCAAACATTTTGAGATCTGAATCAAGCATTGGTTCATTTTTTTTTTCTTTGTCTAATTCTATTCAAAGCCTGTGCAAAAGTTAAGTCATCTTTTTGTCTCATAATCTCAGTTAGTTCAACAAGTTTGAATTTACCATTCCACAGAACAATGACATTGTCATGACAGAGACTGTTACCTTTTACTGACCGTAGATATTTCCGAATAATTCTTCGTTATTTGTGCCTTTTATGTGACCCAATCGACCATGAATGTTTTTGGTCTACCATTAATATTTCGTCTATAATTAAAATTTGTAAGTTGCGGTATTTACATCTTAAGGTATTGGCAGTTTCTTGGCCTAACGGTTGGTATGGTGGAAATGAGAAACCTTTTCCTATTGAGAAACTACTGTGAATAGTCGACGCTCCAATATTAAAAGCACTAACGCCAGTTGGAGCAGTCAAGAGAACAGTAATGCCATCTAAACTTTCCACAGTTTTAGCCATAATTCTAGATGCTTCATATTGAATACATTTGATAAGGTTGGATTTACCAGTACCTGCTGAACCGGTTACAAATAGTCTCAAAGGGTCGGGTTTTTTCCCATTAACTTTGTCTAAACAATATTGACGAATTTCATAAAATACTCGAGATTGTATTTCATTAAGGGATCTAAGCAACGGAATGGCTTCAGTTTTTGAAATAGTGCTAATATTATTCTCTGTTCGTACTTCGCTATTTGGACCTTTATCGCATAAAATGTCGGGAATTTGTGGTATATTATCATCATATTCTTCGTTTATATCATTTTCCGCTCTAAATGTTTCAGTTTCTATTCTGTTTTGTTCAGTTTCGGGAGCAATATTAGCCCACGCATCTTCAAAATCGGCATTTTTTGCAATTATTTCAGATATGGAATCTATATCTTTATCAGTTTGAAATCGGCTCCTGTTTTCTTCCACAACTTGTCTACTTGTACGATTTTGCCAGATAATTTTATGTGACCTGATTTATAAAATTCTTCGTGGGTTTCAAACGGCGGTGGTTTTAGTTGGGAATCAGAACGATACGGTAAGAATAACTGAAGGCTACTAAGATAATAATTTTCTGGATCTTTAGTTTCTGAGAATCTCGCATAACGAACAATAGCTGGCGAAGTTCTGGAACGTTCAATTATGTAGCCAAGATCATTTTGTAGTTCAAATGCTGGATTTTTTTTCTGAATCAACCATTGGATTGAAGGTCCAGGTCATTTGATATAGCCTTGTGAATTTTCAAAAAACTAAAATGGGTACCAAAAAAATTGTTGTCGATCATAATAGGCATATGTGTGGATAGCTTAGGTCAAGAACATTTTACTTGAAAAAATTCAGGGTCATTGAAGGTCAAGGTCATTTGATTTGGCCTTTTGAATTTTCAAAAATATTCAATAGGGCATTAAAAAAAATTAAAATTCGAAAATCAAAATTCTGTTCCCAACAAGTTTTAAATCGGCAAATCGGATAAAAATTAGCGGACTTATTAAAATTTTGCTGAATGTTACCTTTCTGTGATGACACATAAAGTATCACTTCCGGTTTGGATTTTTTATTCTAAAAGGGTTCTAATTATGCCTGGTAGTACATATGTATAGCTTTTGTAATGATTTCTTACATACAACGGAAGCTGGGTGACCCAACGCGGTTCTAAAAAACCGGAAGTGGTAGAAATTTTTTTATGATGCGGTTTTATTTCTATAGGCGACTTCTCTATATTCTGTAATTTTCAAAGTGATCGGATAATTAGAAACAAAGTTATGCAATTATGCATATTATTATTATTATGCAATTACTAACTACTGATGCGTAAAAAAATTAGTTTTATATATTCATTTTCTATTCCAGTACGTATCTTATCGTATTTTTCAAACCAAATTTCTATACCATTTTCGAGTTGGGCTAGGGAGCTTCCCGAGAAAAAAAAACAAAAGATAAATTATTCTTTTTCGAAAGAAGTAAATCTGACAAAATAATCACCATAGAATTGAATTGAATTGAGAACTAAAATTGAATCTATTAAAATAGAACATAAAAAATCGAAAAAGACACCTGAAGAAAAAAAATTGAAAATGAATTATTCGAGAAATTTCATGATTTCTAATACAATTAATGAGTTATACAGTTTATATATATACAGTTATACAGTTATACAATGGTCAAATTGAAATCGACGGACAAATTTTCGAAGATGGTAAATTCAAACAAAATATGAATTTAGCTTTCTTTAATGTTGTAATAATTAGCGGAGTTGTCGATAATTATGTGAAAAATCAGATAATTCAGATTGGAACGCAACTGCTATTTACGATCAAAGAATACGTTGGAGAATATTGTTATATAATATATTCCAACTGACGGAGCGTATTTTATTAAATGTGTAAATAATGTTTTAAAACGTGATTTGACAAAAGAATTCAATGATTCTATTTATTCCTATTCAAAATATAACAGAAATGGAATCATGACTCAAGCTCGAATCGGGGAATTCAATGAAAAAAATAAAACTTCGTTTCAAATTTATACTCCTTGAGATAGAACTTTATATCCTAGAAAAAAAATAAACACTCCAATAGAATTTAACAATTAAACGAGGCTTACCTGTAGGGTGAAGTTTGATTATAACTCTGTCGTACTGTTGACGTCTGGGAGGTTATGTGAGATGTCCGCGCCAAAACCATCATTATTCAAAGTGTGAATGGTGACAAAGAATAAAAAACCTTCCAACCAAGGGAGGGATATTAACACAGTATCTTCAATACTCAAACCCAAAAAGGGGTGGGCACATAACCTCTCAGACGCCAACAGTAAGACAGAATTATAATCAAACTTCACCTTACAGGTAAGCCTCGTTTAATTGTTAAATTCTGTCTTACTGTAGGACGTCATTTCGAGGTCATGTGGGAGTTTCGAAGTTGTCACCATGAACAACAACAACAAAAAAAATGGTCGAAATGATTATAAAAAATATTTTCATCACATAAACTTTGTTCAAATAATCACAACAAAAAACAGTTTTTTTTTATTCTAAAACAATAAATCTTATTTGGCTAGAAGATTGTTCATTCTAACATGTAGCGTTATTCAAAATTGCATTTGCAAAATTCCCTTCATCCATGAATAATACTTTCTAAAAGTAGATTCATTTGACCATCCAGCAGTTTGTAAGATTGTGGTAATTGGAAGTCCATATTTTCCAGCACAAGAGGTTGATGAAGCACGACAGAATGAGAAACAAAAAGTGAGGTATCAATTCCAGCACAAGTCAAAACAGTTCTGAGCCATCTAGACAATGTATCTTTAGATGCTTTTTTATAAGGTTTAATGTAACTAATAAAAAGATGGCATTCAGAACCTCGTAGACTAGCAGTTCTTCATATATATTCCAGGTAAACAGTAGGGAGACACAGTCTTCTATCAGGAGCAAATCCTTTAAAACATAATTCGCTTCGTTGAAACCCAGGTCGTGACTGCTTTATCAATTCACCAATTTTAATCTTTATCCTATCTGATGTACAATCTATGTTCTTGATGTTTAAAAAATTGAAAAGTCTGAATTCTTTGTCCAGAAGGAATAGCTAATAATGCCAGAAATTTTAATTTAATAACTTAATAGTCAATTTTCTTACAGGAAATAGAGTTTTCAAATACAATAAAACAACGTTGCAGTCCCAAGTAAACCTATTACTTGGTAAAGCCGGACGCAAATTAAAGACTCCTCGAAAGAAGCGTTTTATAATTGGTAATGTTCCGATTGGTCTTCCTTCTACAAAAATAAAACTCGACAATGCACTTCTTGTCGAACTAACTGAACTGTAGCTCAGTCCCTTGTTAAGTAAAAAAGTCAAAAATTCAATTATATCCTCCACAGAGGGCGAAAAGGATCCCCTGATTTTTTAGCAGAATACCATAACCATCTTTTTTTGTGACTTGAGTACTGTGTCCTTGTTGATACTCTCCAGGATGATAACAAGATGTGTGTAGCTTCGTTTGGAAATCTCTCTGTAGTGTAATTTTCCCCGAAACCACTATTGCTAGGAGCTTCATTTTGGGCAATTCCTTCACTGTCTTGGTTGGATGAGTTAGGATAGCTTCAACACTAGGCAAAATAAAAGGAAAATAAATGAGTTATCTGATTAATTTAGTGAACCAATATTGTGTATGCCACCAGGGTACTTTTGATAATACATTTCCTATCAAACAGAAAGGTGAAAACGCATAGTAGAATTCCTTCCAAACAAAAGAAAAATCATTTATTTCGGATGCATAAGGATCTGGGGTTTATATGCATAATAAAAATTAATTTTTGCATTTACTCTAGATGCAAATAAATCGACATTTGGCAGACCCCAAATATTGGTTAATCTATCAAACATTTTCTGATTTAACTCCCACTCAGTGTTTTCATGCAAGAGTCTACTTTGTTTATCTGCTTCAATATTTTCAGAGCCAGCAATATGGCTAGATTTTATACAGATATTCCTTTCCATACAAAATAGTATTTTTCCTCTGGTAACATTATTTAAACTAGGTTTTTTGCCTCCTAAAGAGTCTATATAGGATACAGCAGTTGTATTATCAATCATGATCAAAATGCATAAATCCTTCATATCTTTACAAACAGCAAATAAGACATATTTTGCTGCCAATAACTAGGGTGGTTCATGGCTCAGTGGTTAGCGACTTGGACTGTCGTCTGCAAGGCGACTAGGTGCCGTGGGATCGAATCCCGATCGGTGCGAGGAAATCAAAATTAGGTCTGATTCCTAGGCCCGTGCTTTCCCGGAACTACGAGATAGTAGTTTCTCTCCCTCTATCTAAATAATTTATGTGGTTTAAGGCTTCATGGGGTAACCAGTTTCCACCTGTTACAATGCCATTAGGGTCAACTCCTCCCCATCCTTTCATTGAAGCATTAGATTTTATCAAATATATGTTGGTTTTTGAACTAACAAGGATTTATTTACTGTTAATATATTCTCAACCCATCATTCAATATCAGAGATACATTCAGAATTTAAATAAATGTTATGATCAAATTCACCATTGAATTTGCTTAGTAAAGAGCTTTTTAAAATATCACATCGCCGATTATAAAATTCACCATACTGAACTCCAGGGAGAGCAGCAACCATTTGACCTATTACACAAGCAAACTGTCTTAATGTTATAAACTTTGATGACAAGATGTCTAAACAAGCTTCTTTTAGCTTATGAGCTCTTTGTACAGTTAAACTAATAGTCATACTTGAAGATTTTAAAATTAAACCTAAATAAGTGATTTCCTGTACAGGATCTAAAATAGATTTTTCTGGATGAACCATAAATCCAGCTTTTACAGAAAACAATGTCATCTATAAAGTTGGTATTTAAAAAGGCCCAATTTCCTTAGTTGTGAGAAAAATACATTTGTCAATTTTGTGAATATACGAGGAGCTGGCCCATAGCCATTAGGCAAATAACAGTACTGATACATTGTCCCATCCCATTAAACCGAAGATATTTTCTATAAGGTTTTGAAATAGACAGGGCATGATAAACATTTGACCAATCAAATGAAGCCATGTAACAATTTTTAGTAATTAAATTTATGGCATGAGATAATGTGTCCATTTTAAAATGGTGATAATCTAGATTTTCATTGAATTCTTTAAGATCAAGAATAACCCTGAGAGATCCATTTTTCTTATCTCTAGTGAAAATATTTGATACATATTGGCCTCTTTCTGGACTGGCCTTTTCAATGATTTGTTTTGATACTAAATTACAAATTTCAACTGACACTGCAGCATTCTTTTCCTTAGAAAATTTATAAGGGATGGGAATTGAGCTTTGATTTACAAAATCGGAATTGATCTCCATGTCAATACCGCACACTAATTTAAGTATGTGAACATCAGAAGTCAACAACTTCCAAAAATCCAAATGGAATTTTAAATCGCCAGCAGTAAATTGTTCATCAATTGAAATAAAATTTGATCTAACTGACTGCGAAAATCTTCCCCAGCAATTAAAGATTCTCAATCACTCACCGATTAAAACATATCTATTTTTTCTCTGATTGATTTTTCTTGTTTTGCTGCTTCTCTTCTGCTTCGCTTGTAGTGACTGTTGCCTTGGAATAAAAAAGGCTTTGATCTAGAGTTAAATCTTGGATTGTTTTTATACTGTCGGCTTCCACTTGCCACTGACGAACCAACTTGATTTTTTTCTTTAATGTCTTTTACACGTTTACCAAGTTCATCACCAAACAACCATTTCCTTTATCCTGTATCGGTATTATGCGAATGATTGCACAGTTTGTACTGTAAATTTAAGTCTACCTTCAAACAATCACGCCTCAACTGATAATGATTCTGCATGATATGGCCAAGCAATGAAAAAGCATCCATTCCGACCTTAATCCCAGAAGACAAACTCTTATCTATATCATCAGACTTTTTGTCTGCGGTTGATTTAGAGTTAAATTTTATAGGCCTACTATCATTGCCTTTCTGAGATTTTTTGCATTTTTCTTTGTCAAAAATGACACTAACTTTATCAAAAGTTGACTTGCTTGCAGAGGTAGAAGATAAGTTTTTCTTCGTAGAATCCATTTTCTCGATTCACAAGAAAAGGTAGTGTCGACGAACGACAGCTTGTGTGCTATCTCGTAGCAACTATTAAAAGTGTAAGTTATTTAAATAACTAAATCAATTAAGTTTTTAAGTCGAATTTCTCCAAATTATTTAGAAAATTAGAGAGCGACTAGTGAGAGGTGCTTTACCTCGATGGTTTGACACACTAATGATGGTTTTGGCGCGCGCATTCATGACCTCGAAATGACGTCATACAGTGAGACGGAATGGGTTTTGTATTTACACAATGATCATTTCTGTTTGATAAAATGAGATAAAAAAGTTTGGGAATAAAAGGAATAAAAGATATACAATGATCATTTCTGTTTGATAAAAATAGATAAAAAAAAGTTTGGGAATAAAAGAAATAAAAGATAAATATCAACAAGTATGGAAGTCATGTGTTAACGTGGAACTTGTTTCGGAATTTAATCCAGCGTCCATATCGCCCAATGCCCTACCCGAAACTCTTTATGCTTGAGATTCAGAGACGTATACAGAAAACGAAACTAGTAAAACAATACCATATGCGTGTTCTCTAGTCAATTTGGAAAAGCTGCGAAAAATATTAGAAAGAATAAATGGACTTCTTCCAAATCTAAAACCAACAGATGATGTTCCTGAAGAATTTTATTAAAAAAATAATGAATATAGTGTACATATTCGTAGGGACAGATTGCATAGACCAAATGTTGAAACATTTAGGAAATTTCGATCAAAACAATTAACGTTAGTTGCTCATAACGGTAGCGGTTTTGATAATTGGTTTATCTTTAAAAATATGACGAAATTAACCCATTGCTATCTCAAACCCACCATACATACTTCGTTTACCCATATCTAATCTATTTACAAAAAAGTTATTACAGAAAAACGGAATAATGAAAAGAAGTTTATCAACGATAACAATTATCTTCAAAAATTAAATTCAATCTGCTCGGATCAACATGTAGCGAGAAGTGCAAGATATTGTGGAAAATCAATACCAATGAATTTAAGAAAGATCGATTTAAACATCGCGTCTATAAACGAATCGAATTCGGAGTCCCGAAGAGAATAATGGGAGCCTTATGCTAAAAGAGATACTGTATGTTTAGTCGTATGTTTGATCAAATACAATCAGGTTATGACAACTATGATAGAACAAAGTGTTCTAAATAATTTAACAGCCCCCGCTTTATCTTTTAAGGGTTGGCATCATCTGTATAAAGGAGAAAAAGTATATTCTCACGTCAATCCGTTCATCAGACATTAATATGTTAGACGTTCCGTTAAAGGTGGTAGAGTTTCTGCAAACATAATGAAATTCACTTCGGATAAAATAGATGAAATATGTAAAGTACTACAACATCATTTAAATACCACTGATTCTGACATCAATGAGTTATTTAAAACATACCAAAAGTCTAATGTTAATTTAAAAGAAAATCTCTTGTTCTAGATCAATGGCATTTGACGCTAACGGTCTTTATGCTTCTGCTATGTGTGATGCTGAATCGGCCAGAGTTTTAAAAGAATCTGAAAAAGCAGAATTTGTCAAGCTTTTCAATAAACAACAATTTAGACCAAGATGTGCTAATTTATCGGTTTGGTTTGAATATCCAAAAAGTATGTTTTTTCAACCAATACCAGCCAAAGACAAAATAAATTACACTGTTATAGAGGATGATAAACCACAAACAAAATCTGGCAATAAGATAAGATTCAGAAATGGGTTTTGTAATGACGATGAAGATGACTATTTTTCAACCATAAGGCCAGAACTTCCGCTTCGTAGTAAAGCAGTGGCTTTTCTTAAGTGGCGAGGGAGATAATGTGCTAACACATATATTTCAGGTTTTAGAATCTTTTATAATAAACGACACGTTCTTAATTTATTACAATTCGGGGTTTCCATAGTAGCCACTGTTAGTACTTGGTGTATTTTGACATTTTTCCTTTCTTATCCTAAACCCTATTTATAACCTTTATATCAAATACCAAAAATACTCATTAATTGAAAGGGTGTTTAATATGATCTGTACTTCGTGATTTTTGAACTTTAGATTGTAGAATAGATCATGCATAGTATGACATAATTTTATGTCAAGCTTTATGATTTGGAATTGGATAGGAAAAGTACATTGTCAACCAAAATTATGATTTTTAAACTGTATTTCTGTAAATAGGGATAACGCGTAAATAAGGAAAAATGGTAAAGCTAGTAAAGAAATGTTTATCATTTTAATAATTTTGTATTATTTTTTTTGTAGGTTTGAGTGTGTGTGAAAGGTTTTCCTTTTTATTTTGCAAAGAGTAAAAATACGATAATTAATGTGGGAGGATATATATGTATTAATATAGTTTTTAGATTAGAGGTAAAACATGGCATCATTTAATGTTATATCTGTTATAACAGTCTAAAAGAAGGGGTGTTATTGATTTTCTGAAACCAACTAATACTAATTATTGAGATGTGTAGAATATATACTTTTTAACTCATAAACGTGTATGGCCCTAATGAAGAAAGTGTAGGGTTTTACGATAAAATCAATGATAATATTTTAGTCTCAGAATGCGACTTTACCATTGCGTGTGGTGATTGGAATCTTATTCTTGATCAACAACTTGATAGTTTCAAATACAAGCATATCAATAATCCAAAAGCAAGGAGAAAAATTAAAGAGATGTGTCAAATAAATGATCCTTCTCGAAATAAAAATCCTAAACTTCGTAGATTCACTTGGCTTAAAAATAATCCTATTAAAAAGCAAGACAAGACTATTTTCTTGTCTCAAGTTCACTATTGTCTGCCATAGATAAAATAAAAAATTAATGTAGAGTACAGGAAAGATCATTCATCAGTCGAAATTAACATAAAATTAGATACTTTTAATAAAGGAAAGGATTTTTGGAAATTTAACAATGGTCTATTAACAGACAAATCTTTTGTTGATAGAGTAAAAGACACAATGGAATAAACACTAAGGACTTACTGTATGAATATGAATGAAGAACCTATGAGTAGGTCTTATTCTATAGACAAAGCATTATTATTTGAAATGATATTAATGGACATTCGAGCCATGACTATCGCATTTAGCATACATAAATAAAAAAGCTAGAAAATGAGATTGATTCACAAATAAACTTTTTAGAAGAAACTCTTTTCCTTGATACTTATTTTAGTATATCATGCTTGGTGACATAACGTGATGCGAAGCAGAAGCAATTACTGAATGGGAAATGACTTTAATTAAGCCAAAACATTAACATACAATACACCTGCACATAACATATAACATATAAATAGGCCTACTTAATTAGAAATAATGACAAATTAACTCCCCCTTCCTTAATTACACAATTACACAATATAACATTACAAACACAAGCCGAAAGCATGAGTTTAAACTTTAGCAAGCCGCCAGTTAGTAATACTACTAAGGTGGTGGGTGGGTTGGAATTTTTTCGCAGCGATTGTAAGCGTGAAGCAGCCATGATCAGCTCGTGCAAGAGGCCAAGGTGAAATAACTCGGGTGGTAAAAAGATGAGTGCAAAATTAGGGGAGAGCAACAATAAATCGTCCCCTTCACATTACCAAAATCAAATTTATACTAAATTTACACGAAAACAGTAACCATTGTCTTAACTCTATTCTAAAAGACCTTAGGATAGAACAAGAGAATATAAGAAAAGAAAAGCTTAAAGGCCTCTGTACAAGGTCAAAAATTAAATGGTTAGAAGAGGGGGGAAAAACCAACAAAATTTTTCTGTTCGCTTGAAAATAGGAACTATGTTAAAGGGATAATAGGTCTTAGAATGAACATAAAATTTGAAAATTTTAAATTTAAGTTAAATTAATGTACCTGCTGCCATAAATAACAAAAAAAAATAAATATCCAAACGTCTAAGTAATTATCCAAAATGATGCATTTGAATATTGAAAAACGCTGAATATATTGATTAAGCGTTTTTCAAAAATGATTAAGTTTTGTGAGTCTTGTAGATTTTAAGGGATTCTGTTACTTTATGACACCAGGTAAGTTCATTGATGAATATATACTCATATTGATCATTCTGGGGAAGTAAAATTTTGTTCATGCTAAGACGCAGTATCGCTTTAATAAGACAGTCACTTCTCTCAATACAGATAACGAAATGATATCAGAACAATATGAAAATTTCTATAGCAATCTATATAAAAGTAGAGATCAAAAAGGCAACCTTAATTTTAGACATAATAATAATAATATACCAATAGTATCAGATCAGGGAAAGGGAAAGGGTTGCAAGGGAAGATAACTGTAAATGAGGCATTAAAATTTGTTAAAAAAATGAAAACCTGTAGCCTACAACTCCAGGCAGTGATGGATTCACATCCGAATTTTATAAAAAAAAATTGAACGACATTGCATATTATCAGATTGATTCGATAAATTATGACTAGCATACTGGAGAGCTATCACCAAGCCAAAAACTAGGTATTACTACCATACTTCCAAAAGGCAGTAAATCAAGAGAATTGCTTTCAAACTGGCGTCCAAAACTGACGAGAGTCAAAAAGGCCTTTGAGGTGTTAGAATTTTTCAATTTCCCAATAGGATTTATTGACGGGGTTAAAGTTATAACAAACTATGTAAGTCCCTGTGTTATACAAAATTGGGTTGCCTCAAAGTTCTTAAACATTTCACGTGGATGTAAACAAGGAGATCCAATTTCTCCCTACCTATTTATTTGGGTGTAGAAATCTCAATACGCTGACGATACTACATTGTACATTGTTTTTAGATGGCAGTGAAAGCTCATTAAGAAGTGCTCTAAACCTTTTAGGTAAATTTTCAGGGCTTAAACGTTATATAAGTAAAACTTCAGCCATATGGATAGGCAGTAAGGTTGGCTCAGAAAGTATCTGCAAAGATATAGGATTAACATGGACAAATAGTCCTATAAAAATCTTAGGAATTGCATTTTCAGCAAAATTGGAAAGAATTCAAGAGTTCAACTATGACAGTATAGATAAAATTGGAAAAGACGACACTTAACCGTTTTTGGGAAAATTACTGTAATTAAATCCTTTATATTGCCAAAATTGACTCATTTATTTATTTCTAGTCCAGATCAGAATTTCGTTAAGAATCTGTCAAATATTTTCTTTAGATTTGGTGGGGTAAAACTGACAGAGTAGCAAGAAATACAATGATACATGACTATGAATTTGGAGGTTGTAAAATGATTCATTTAGAATCCTTTATAAACTCATTTAAATTAACCTGGATTAGACGTCTAATTAAATCAGACTCCAATTGTAAACATATATTCATGAAATCTCAAAAACGAAGGATAAAATTTTTTTTCGGATTTGGTGACTACTACAATCTGAAAATGGCTAAAAAAAAAAAAAAAAAAAAAATGTTTCTTGAGATTTATTCAGAATTCAGAATCACTTCCGGTTCTTGCGTGAGAACTTCCGTTTTTTTTAGAACCGCGTTGGGTCACCCAGCTTCCGGTGTATGTAAGAAATCAGTACAAAAGCTATACATATATACTATCAGGCATAATTAGAACCCTTTTAGAATAAAAAATCAAAACCGGAAGTGATACTTTTTGTGTCATCACAGAACGGTAACATTCAGCAAAATTTTAATCAGTCCGCTAATTTTTATCCGATTTGTCCGATTTTGGTGTTTTTTGAAACCTTGTTACTTTGTCTAAAACTTGTTGGGAACAGAATTTTGATTTTCAAATTTAAATTTTTTTAATGCCCGATTGAAATTTTTTGAAAATTCAAAGGGCCAAATCAAATGACCTTGACCTTCAATAACCCTGAATTTTTTCAATTAGAATGTTCTTGACCTAAGCTATCCACACATATGCATATTATGATCGACAACAATTTTTTTGGTACCCGTTTCAGTTTTTTGAAAATTCACAAGGCTATATCAAATGACCTTGACCTTCAATGACCATGAATTTTAAAACCGTATCATAAAATTTTTTCTACCACTACCGGTTTTTGCGTGAGAGCTTCCGGTTTTTTAGAACCCTGCTGGGATCTGCACAGATATCAATAGTAGCTTCCTGTTGAGCCCCAGTCGGTGACGTCATAAAAGACGTTAGATTTAGTGGAATTGCAAGCTACAACATCTATCCATGTTTGATATAGTAGATAAATTTCAACCTCTTGTTTTATTCACATGCCCGAAAACAGCAAAATTTGCAACTTCGGACTGCTCTAGAGCGTGACCTATCAATTTAGAGTGTTATTTTTTCAGATCCTTGAAGTGCTATTTGTCCTCTTTCCAACGATGTATAACAAAAGTTTTTAAAATGAAAATTTAATTTTTTGATTTTTGAAAATAGAAGTACATTTTGCCGTATTTACGTTTTTTGGAAATGTATGTGTGTATATCTCGTGATCTATTAGATGTACAAGCTTCAAATTTGTAACGTGAATATACATTTTGATTGTGATTAGATTTACATAAAAAAAATGAGGATGGGCGTGGCACATCCGGGTAAAATTCCGATTTACCATTTATATGGGTCAGCGAATTACGGCTGTAGGAAATAACGTTTTTAAAAAAGTACCTTGCACGCAGATACCTCACTGCTTGGCCAGTTGATCCCTAAAAATCGGATGTTGTGGCATGTTTGTTTCAAATTGCAACATTAGCAAAAAGTATCAGTTATTTTTCGAGTTTGGGGGCTTATTTCTCGTGACTTTGACCTTTGGTGACCTTGACCTTTAAAAGGTTAGATTCTTAAGGCGCTTTTTGTCCACTTTCCAGCGATGTATAACAAAAGTTTTTAAAATAAAAATTACTTTTTTTGCACTCTTAAAATTAAAGTACATTTTGTTTTTTGAAATGTATTTGTGCATATCTCGTGATCTATTAGCTGCACAAGCTTCAAATTTGTACCGTGAATATACATTTCAAACGTGATTAGCTTTACGCCAAAATTAATGAGATCGGCGCGGTACATCCGGGTAAACTATATCGGTCAGCGCTCTACGTCTGTAGGAAAAAACGTTTTTCAAAAAAGTACATTGCACACAGATACCTCGTTGCTTTGGCCAGTTTCTCCCAGAAAATCAGATGTTTCGGCTTGTTTGTTGCAATTTTGCAACGTTAGCAAAGTCCCACTCTGTGCCATGTGTGGCTCTAGTTGTACC
The DNA here is from genome assembly GCA_030562195.1 of Nipponacmea schrenckii. Classification (NCBI taxonomy): domain Eukaryota; kingdom Metazoa; phylum Mollusca; class Gastropoda; family Lottiidae; genus Nipponacmea; species Nipponacmea schrenckii. The sequence continues at coordinate 22,853,175 of JAUJPP010000007.1, read as the reverse complement.
TTTGATACATTATTTCATTTAATGAGAACACTTTATATGTAACGGTAAGCTAACATGTGTCTGAAACCTCATCAAGAGTCTAAACATTCGAGTCTATTATAGTACCGTGGATTATGAAGATGTTTACGGTCGTGGGCCTGCTACCACCAAACTTTTGTTTTCTTTTCATATTAATGATAATGACTTCAAGATCGAAATTTTCAAGTAAATGCCGGAGTCCTACTTTGGTGATTTCATTAATCATTAGTCGTATTCCCAAACTATCATACATTTCCTTGTTCTACCGAACAAGTTAATCCAAGGCGTTTTGAGTTAAGCGTATTCAGTTATTGGGAGGGTAGTTAACACCACGGTTCGGTTGTTGATTTAGGGACACACAATGGATTTCAACGCTCAAATTTTGATGTTGAAAACTTGAGCTGTGAATACAGTATGAAATTTACCTCGGCAGAATTTAATGCCAGGCAAAGTTTGATTCCAAAATCAAAATGTTTGGACTAGGGTAGGTGACGATTAAATATAAATAAATGAAATAAAGAGTATATCACACTGGCCAGATGTGTGTAGGTACTACAAAGAGATTTAAATATTATTTGTCAAACCACTAGCACAGCATCAAACCAACTAACCTCATTTTGGCTTGTAACGAAAACAAGAAAAGAACAATTTCATGTGCCATGGCTTTACAAAATGCTGAAACTTATTTTGGCCTGATTGATTTTATGACAATAGAATTTATGACCTAGTGTTCAGAAGGATCTCATAACTAACAACTAACTAACTGTCATGCTCAGATATAAATAACAGGGATTTTTTTAAAATCGTACCCCGTCTCTAGTCTTTCAGTCAAATTTTCAAAAAGGATCTAGATATTTAACGAAGCATTCAAATCATATTGTGTCAAAATTTATCAACAATTCACAAAATTTTTCAAGATGTCCATACCCACAGTTGATTTTCCATTTGGATTGATATACTGCCGACTGTCTAAACAATATTTTGGCGTTAATTAAGTGTTTCGTATAACAATTTTTGATGCACATCATTGAAAAGAAATTGATATCACAGCTTTAAAATGGCCGACAACAAATTTTCTGTAAGTCTAAATGACACATACATGTAGTTTTGTGTAAGGTGTGTTGATCTGTATTATCAAACTACTATAAACCTTAAGCCTTAGCTATATACTTTCTCCAATCCTTGTAGTATCTATTTATGTATCATTTGTGTCATAAGAGTAGATCTATACTTTTCCATTAGACAGATGTTACTGAAATATCATATTCAATTACAGGATCACCAATACTCTTAACATTTTCTTGGAAATTCTAAACTGCTGAAAGTGTTAAAGATCTGATGATTTTAAGCGCTAATTTAGGTAAGTGAGATTTAATTTTTGCAGGATTTTGTGGTAAGAACGGACTATTGCTGCATTAATTTTATTTTTAATCGGATTTTATTATGCGTATTTATGTAATTTATAACATGATATTTGATGTGATGGTAGCTTTTTGTGTTCACCAGTAGTAGTTTGTGAACAAATATATATCAACTTATTTTTTTCAGATGAAAGACGTCTAGGATGGAAATGTGAGAGTAGATTGTGTTGCATTTTGGAGATGTTTCACAGCCAGCCAATACTGACCAGAGTAATAGATGTTTAGAATACATAAAGCACTTAAATTCAGCTGTGAAAATTATATACAACACTTTACTGGTTGACAGCAATCTAGATACAATGAGTTTGAGAGATGAAAAAAAAAGTTGTTGTTTAATGGAATTTATAGAAATGAATGATGTTGATGGTTTAACAAAGATGCTTTAAAACAGAGACACCTGATGCCACCATTTGCATTAAGATCAATATTTTTCGAAACTTCTATTTGTGACATATTAAATATGGTTGTGCACATCTGAGGATGAATTTAAAAAAAAGGCGAGTATTTCTGTTTTGCTTGAGACTGTGTCTGTTTATCATCTCATAATCACTCCTTATATTATACTAGTGTCCAAAAGAAACGATACCAACGTAGTTTAGAAATTGTCGATCAAAATTACAGGGAACACATGATCACTCAATTGATTTTTAAAAACATAACACAAATCCTCAACTTCTACATTTTATGTGGTTGTATAGTTTCTTTTGGACACTGGTTTATTACTTAACGTCTTATCTACCTTCCGAAAGTAATCACTTTGCATTTTATTTATCCTTGCTTTATCTTGTAAATTTCTCCAGAAGGAAACAATTTCTTATCTTTTGATGTATACTGAAATTCATAGCATAGTTTCCACTTGAGACTTAGGTCAGTGAATTTATAGGAGAGAATCTCTTAAAAAACCATAAACTACCTAAACTTCCTCACTCTTAAATAACTAAAAGTAAAGTTGGCAGCTTTATTTTTTAATTGGTCAATGATATGAACAAAGTCTTGATAATTATCATAGAGGTTACTTAAAATGTGAAAATGTCAGAGGTCTTTTATTAAGGCCAGAGTAGCTCACTATGTGTAAAAAACAGTTTCATTCTTTAGATAATGGGTAACCTCATTTCAGTGATATCAATTTTTTGAATGGAATTGACCCCTGCCAAAACCAGAATTTAAAATCAAGATTCATGAAGACAAGAAGTCACCCCAAACAAAGTAAACTTTCCTTCATAAACTTGAAATCCCTGCCCGATTATGTCTCCTTTGAAACTTTTAACCAATTTCAATGAGTATTGAACAAAACATGGAAGTAGGACAATGTCAAGATCAACCCCTACATATAAAAGTAAATTAAACGAACAATACAACCCTTGTAACATTTCTCACTATTTATGACGAATGCTCGCACACCATTAAATAACCAAGGTGAAATAAAAGCCCTTTGTACTAATACAGATCAAACAGTGTACTTATGAACGTAGACAATTTAATGATGGCTTTATTTGATTATAAGGTCGCATTATCTGTGTCCATAAGAATAGTGAGAATACTATTGAAAAGCATAAAAAAAACAGATTATAATATTATTCCAATTGCATGTACAAGATGAAAATTATAATCACTGTAAAAGCCTAAAAAGTAGGCATGTTCCAACGTCGCTTTGCACTTCTTCCTAACATTAATATTAGTTGGTTTCTATGAGGTGTGTAGGTATATGTCAACGACACAATGAATGGTATGCTTCCAAAAAGGAAGGCCAATTAAATCATATTACATTACACATCATTCCCATGTACAAGATAAATAATCAAAACATGCATTCCATTCCCTTCCTGCAGGAATTTTACACAGGATGAGGAAAACCCCCATAATATAAAAGGATATGTCAGATTGATTCTTCCGATTAGTCGTATTTCGATCTTTCGTATGAACCAGAAACATTCAAAAGAACCACAATGAACTAATTTGGTTATGTTCCCATGTATCTTGATCAAATCGTGTGGTGTGTATCCAACCACATTTGAGCACAATTTTTCCAAATCTATGTAATGCATACAGATACTAGAACAATTTACTAATTTAGTTTTCACGTCATGTACCTTCAATGGTGAAAATCCATTTCTAAATTATCATATCTTGTCCTTGTATGATAGCAGCCAGCCTTCCGAGACTGGGGTGCAAATAGAAACAGACTGACTCTATGGGGGACAAATAGAAATCAATAATATATAATCATTTATTTGTAGTAATACAATATTACCAGTTATAAATGCAAATTAATGTTAGGGTGTATTGTTAGGTCACAGAACAAAAGATAAGCTTATTGATTGATTGAGAATTAATTGTTTTGAGTCTCGCAAACATATTGTACATCGCATCTTTTACAAGAAATTAGGTGTATGATATTCTGGTTTCCGCAAGAAATTTGGTCATTCATCGCAAATACTTTTCTATTCTTGTGTTTTCTGAAAAAAAATGAGTAACATTTATGTGTTCGCACGTGGAACCTTGACAGGGAAATGAACCGAATGCATCAAAAGGGGGTGGGGGTCATTTTCCCAAGATGTCCGAAAGTATATCATTCTTAATTGTTCGAAAAAGCAATTTAATTCATCAAAAACTACAGGCGGATTCAAAATCAGCCTGTTGGTTGCAAATTCTATGGAATCTTAGAATTTGAGATTCAATTATTCCAGAAAATGTGTGTTTCGGGTGGAACGAGCTTTCGTATAAAAGTTGGTGTATATCAGTTTCTTTCAAAATACTTTGATGTCTTATTTTTTAGTAGAAAGAAAGTCGTTGCCCTTGAACAACGCAGTGTCCAAAAAATTCAAACTGTTTTCGCTAATATTTGCTGTTAATTTCACAGAAGAGTGGTGGTTATTAAAAATTTCAAAATATTCCCAAAATGTTCTAGGGTATCCAAATGATAAAAATATCGTCGAGAAACCTTCCATAAAACAAAGGTTTAAACGGTGAGATAGTTTCTGTCTCCCTCTTACATTTGGCCATGAAGATATTCGCATCACTAGGGGCAAATCTTTTGCCCATATCAGTTCCAGATGTTTGTAAAATATTTTTCCATTAAAGTAGAAGTCATTGTGAGTTAAACATAGTTTAAGTAGATCTAAAATTTCTGCATCACGTCTACCAGGACATGGATATCGATCAAATGCTTTACGGACAGCGTCAAGACTAACATTGTTGCCAATTCCAAAAAAAATGCGGTTTCAGTGATGTTAAATTTCTTAATTTTTTCAACAAAATCGGTTGTGTCTTTTAGATAAGAAGGATGTTTACATGCGAACGGTAACAAAAAGAAATCTATGTATTCTGAAATTAGTGTCTGAATTACTGACCAAATAATATCTAAAAACCTACTTGACTACTATTTTCAGACAATCCTGTTGCACATTTATGAAAATTTTTATATATTATTTCTACTAAGTTGATTTGATTGTAAGCTATATTTTTTGAGAAAAGTACTGAAAGCAGTGTAAATGTCTGATACAAAATGAAACTGTATATTACAACATTTAACATGCAGGTATATATCAATTTGATAACTATGTGCCTTTGTCAAACTGTTTTCTCTCTTTGATAAAACCACCTTGGAGATGGGACTTATGTAATTTATTTTTGCACCTTATGTTGTTCTTGAGAACCACACGTCTAGACCAGTGTCTATATCATGCAGCACGCAATCATTCGTACAGTTTGAGGGGTGACGTCAAATGCGTTGTTCTAGATCTTCTTTTCTAGGTCTAGCTTGATATGAATTAATGACAATTGCTAATACTAATATGAGGGTTCTTTTCTTTTCTTCAAGTTCTAACATCAGTATTATTTATCATTTAACATTACATAACTTTACAACTAAACTATTTAACTCTATCTACAGATCTTCGAACAGACGATTAACTACAAAATAATATTACATATTTACATTAGCTATTGTTTTCTCCATTGGACTAATGTTAATACGTGTGGCGTTTATGAGACAATAACTGCCATTGCCTCATCACCAAAACATTAAGCGTAGTAATACACGGTAACCAATGTAAATAAACATGGCCGTCGCGCTATTAACGTCGATCATCTTCACGCTTGAACGTAAAATTCCAATTTTAATGTTGAATTCTATTATGTAATAAAGATTCCATTAGCCAATTTAATACTCCAAGTCTCATAAAAAAATAATTGGCAAAATGAGATAGAACTCAATCGAATTAGGCCTGAGTGTACTGGCCATAGCCGTAGACCAATTTGACCTAGTTACTCGCTTCAGTTTAAGAGCCTAAAAATGCAGATTTATGGATTGTTTAATATTAAGTTTCAAAATACTATACTTTTACTGAAAATTAACTGAATTGAGTGTAAACTGTGGTCACCTATCAACATATGGAGCGGGCCTTCTCCTAGATTGATCTTTATAGTTTCTTTCATTTTCTCAACTTTCCTACTTGTTTACATGCGGTCAGGTCTAGCCGAATCACCTCTCCGATGTTCAATTGTATCCGCGTTCATTAAATTTCATGATTTTGTTGCTTTTCATCGGAATTCATACCAAAATGTTTTATATTTATTGATAAATGAATCGATTTATAAAGATTAAACATAAAATTGAGATAAACATTGTTTTTTCTTACATTTTGAGAGCTTTCCCCGCGAACTATATCCTGACGAAAAGAAAATGGCTATTCCATCAACAAGATCAACTCCAGCGACAAAGGCGGGTAATATGAAATTTTCACGCAAAGAGTAGAATTTGTCGTGGTGACAGGTTTTGAAAACGTAAATATAAGCAATAAACGGTCACCCTATGGCGGTTATGGTCGTATATCAGGACAAAGGTTGGATGGAAAATTAATCATAAATGCGCTAACGCGTATTCATTCAATTTTCCATCCAACCTTTGTCCTGATATACGACCATAACCGCCATAGGGTGACCGTTTATTGCTTAAATAAATCAACTATGATGTATACTCTAAAACTGTCCTAATTCTTGATCATTTCTTCTAAATCTTCCAGTTCTTGTATTTCGTCTGCTTCGTTGTTTACAAACTTTCTAACGCTCTCTCCTGATTGGCTAAAAACATAACGTCCGGTTAAGGGAAGATAACTAAGACGTTACCGTTGCTACCTGCCTTGAAACCTTCCTGAAATTAGTCTCCTTCAACTGCAAAAATCTTAAAACCAGAGCTCATACAGTCAACGAACTCCTGCAAACACATGACTTCATCCTTCTTCAAGAACACTGGCTCTTCCAATGCAACAACCATCTCCTGGGCGAAATATGCTCACCCGTCCACTACGCTGGAAAAGGCTCTGATATCCTTAACCCCATACAACCATCCCAACTGCCCAGAGGATACGGAGGCGTAGCTATCCTATGGAACGATACTCACGACCACTATGTACTACCACTAGAGGACGGTAACGAACGAATACAATGTATCCAGCTACACATACCCAACGCACCCAAACTTCTGATTGTATCAATCTACCTACCATCAATTGGAAAAACTACCTCTCTTGATGAGTTTAAAGACTGCATTGACATTATCAACGAAATATGTATCAAATATCAGCCCACCCATGAACTTATCCTGGGAGGAGATCTTAACGAAGACCTCAACCAATCTCATCCACAATCCAGCCGCCTTCATTACCTTCAAGACTTTCTTAAATCCCAGCATCTGCTCCATGAAACAGTCGGAAAAACTTACATCAATCCAAAGGGCGAAGACTGCTCCGAGATCGACTACTTCCTCACTGGCACATCTCACGAAGTTACCAATAAACTGATCCTCCATGATTGCTACTCTAACACATCATCAGATCACTATCCGATCTCTATCACCATAAACGTCAACTATTCCCTGGCAAAACCAACCAAACTAGACAAGAAGGCTAACAATATTTTCCACCCGAAAATCAACTGGAAGAAGTTAGATACCGAGAAATACCAGAACCACATCTCATCAGCTCTAGTAGACTGCCCCCCTCTCAGTAAAGACATAGAGGAAACAGTCACGTACCTAACAAAGTCAATCCAAAAATCAGCTAATCTCGCACAACCAAAAAGAAGCTATTTAACTCAAAACCAAAACTACAAGTATGGAATCTCACCATATCCAACGCTCTAAAGCACTTGAAAACCGGCACCAAAGAATGGATCTATAACGGTAAACCAAAGAACACAGATAACCACTTTGTCTCTCAAAAGAAAGCAGCCAAGAAACAGTTCAGATCAGAGGTCAGAAAAGAAGTAGCCAGACGTGAACAAAGAGAAAAAGAAAATTATGGACACTAAATTCCGTGACCCAAAACTCTTCCACAAACTGATAAACAGGCAAAGATCCGGCACCAAAGTACTCTGCATCGATGAGCTTCCAAAAATGTCTTACTTGGCTTCAGCGAACATTTTTCAAAGCTAGCAAGCTCTTCCAATCACGGGCAATTTGATGATAGCTACCACGAGAATTTACTGAAGGAAATCAATGTCCTAGCAGAACAAGCCACAGCGGTAGATGTATGCAAAATTTCCGAACCCGAGCTAACCATAGCTCTGGAATCTATCAACAAGGGAAAATCTGCTGATATCTATGGACTAACTATCGAACACATTCTCTATGCAGGCGAACAATTCCAAACACAACTCCTACTACTCCTCAATGAAATATTCCACAGTGAAACCATTCCACCTTCTCTGAAGACTGGTCTACTTTCCCCGATCTTCAAAAACAAGGGATCAAAAAACGACGCAGCTTACTATCGTGGTATCACTATACTACCTGTAATAGGGAAAATTATCGAGGCCATCCTGAAATACAGAATCTCTGAAAAATTTGAAGAGCATCAAAGCCCTTTCCAGCGAGGATTTACAGCTGGTACATCACCCTTACACGCCGCCATCATAGTGGAAGAAATCGCAAGGGAATTCACAGACCGGAAACAACCATGCCAATTTATCTTTTTGGACGCTAAATCAGCCTTTGATGTAGTCAACCATGATCATCTACTCAGGAGACTCTTTCATGCTGGAATTCAAGACAAGCATTGGTCTATTGTAAAAAGCCTACATGAAAATGCTACTAGTGCTGTTAAGTGGTCCAACGACGTATCACAACCTTTCCAAGTCCACCAAGGAGTAAGACAAGGCGGTGTCATTAGCACTGACCTCTACAAACTCTACGTCAACCCATTTCTACTTGAATTAGAACAAAATAAGAGGGGCATTACAATAGGAGGGGATAGACTGTACTGCAAGCGCATGCGCTGATGATGTGACCCTCAATGTGGAGAACATAGATGATACCTAATTTTTGATTTCCCTTGCCGAAGACTTCGCCAACAGAGAAAGATACATACGGCAACTAACGAAAACCGAGGCCATAAACTTCCGAGCAACACTCAAAACAACTGGACAATACGAAATCTACGGTAAAGACATCCCAAATGTTGAATGTAGCACCCACCTAGGAATAAAAAGATCCTCATCACTGGCAAAATCCATAGACTTAAACATAGCAGAAAACGTGAAAAAAGCCAGACGAACCACCACAGCCTTATGGTAGGTGGACTACATGGAAGCAATGGACTAGATCCACTTACCTCTCTTCATCTCCTTAAAACATATGTCTCACCAGTACTTCTTTATGGCCTGGAAGTCCTTCTACCAAAAAACAAACACCTACAACAACTAGAATTATTCCAGAAAAATCTCCTAAAACAAGTACTCTCGCTTCCAGTAACCAGTGCAGACCCAGCAATCTATATGCTCACCGGTTTCCTTCCAATCGAAGCCCAGATAGATAAGAAGACTCTCACCCTGTTCAACAACATATGCCTTCAACCTGATACTTCAGTAGAAAAACGACTAGCAATACGCCAACTTCATGTCAAAAAACCAAACAGCCACAGCTGGTTCATTGCAGTGAAGAAAATCCTCTGGAAATACAACCTACCTGACCCATTAAATATCAAATATCCAAAATCCCACCTCAAAATATGAATGGAAATCTACGGTAAATAAAGCTGTACACGAACAGTGGCAAACAAATACTCCGAAACTTGTCCAGTGCTATAGATCTTTGCAGTACCTATCAGCAAACTACTCTCCTGGAAAACCCCACCCCCTACTCTGCATTCCAATGAAATCTACCAGAGAATACCTACCAATCAAGCTCAAACTAGTCTGTGGAACATACATCCTTCAATCCAATCGGGCAGCTTTCAACCAGATAATGATCGACCCAACATGCCAACTATGTGAAGAAACTCTACATCACTTCTTACTGGAATGCCCAGCCTTGGAAAACGTCCGAAAACCAATACTCGACCAAATTGATTCAGACCTAACTAATCTAGGCCTAGATAGACTCGAATCTACAGACAGTGAAAACCAAATGCAAATTTTGCTGGACTGCTCGATCCGGCTAAATCAACCCAGCCTCAAAAACTCACCAAAACCTACCCTCGCCCAACTAACAGACTTAGAATTTAACTGCAAAAGACTGACATATGGCTTACGTAGCAAAAGATATCAACTACTCAATAGAAACTCTCTATAAGTAATATACTATTCTCCTATAGTGTGACCTATATTACCTTCCTGCAGTGTGTATAGTGTTGGTGTTGTGTGTACTAACAGTGTATGAACTCGCTTTTATGTGTTGTAATAATATGTTTGATGATTTGAATATTGATGTTATCCACGTTGCAGCTTATTGGTTCAACGGTTCTCCCTTGAGGGAGGTGAAGATATAGAACATAGAACATATGGCAGACTACAAACAACACACCAAAAAGAGGCGTTTTTATATATCGGGCTTACAGGTCGCATTTGAGATCAACACTTTATCCATTTCCTTTTCTTTGCCCATATCACTTCCCACTGTTTTTCTAACGTTTCGTTCCAATATGGCTTTTCCCTATTAGTACGTTTTTTACAACCTTTCCCCTCTGATATTGGTGCCGATGTTTCATTAATAATAAATGCAAAAAACGATTTGTATGCCAGATTAATATCGTGCTCGAAACTCAAAACTGTTTAAATTTCAGCAATTTTCTCGAGAATTTGAGTGTAAATTCGCAGAAAAACTTTTCCGGCACAGGTAGCTTTGGGCTGGGTTTCACAAGAAACGTAATCCCCCCTGAGGAATCGGTCAGGCATTTTCATAGTTTATGATTATAATCCCGGATGTTAACTGGCGATTTTTAACTGAAATATAGTTCTGAGTGCTACTCTTTAGCATCATATGGCTTATGCTGAGAGACAATGACAAACAATGTGAAAAAAAAGAAATTTTGCAAGAACATCTTCATAAGTCTGTTCTTTTACGATGTTCAGCTGTCGAGGAATCTTTATTGTGCTCAGATCGTAGCACATAGAGCCTCGATAGATTGCCAGGAAGGGTAACATACGCCCACACATAAGCATAGTTAAATCATTTTTCCTTTGATTGATAGCATCTATATATACAAAAAAACCTTCTTCTAAGTCATAATAAAATATTCATGTGGGCGTATAAAAATCCGAAAATTCACCTCGTCCTTTAAACCCTGGACCTTCAGGTAAGTATCTTACTTACTGTGCCATCACGACCACACTGTTGCGATTTTAAGCTACGTGTCGATGCATTATTCATTTTATATTTTTATAATTTTAAAGTATCTCATTCATGTGATGATTCGAAAACAAATTTAAATGCAAGATTAATTTATTTTTTTTATGAAGAATTTTGATTTATTAAATTCTAGCGACTAATACACCTTAAAATATTTGTCTGGATATGATACCTTTTGATAGATCAAAGGTATACTGACGAATTTTAATTTAGTTAAATTCCTTTGATAAGAATGTGTAGCCTATCTATGAAATGCTGTCTATCGTGGGTGTTAACTATACCTAGAATAAATCACAGAAATTTAACAGTGCCTGAAATTGTTTGACTATACTGGTTATATGACTGTAATCAATCGATATTCCGTATTGTCGTCGAGTCTATTTAAAGCTAATTCGCGATTTCCATTGGAAATGCTGGATTATTCCAATGACAACCATTTAGAACATATCAACTATCGGAAAATTAATTCAACAGCGAAATTCAGAAAAGAAAAGTCTAACTGGTGATAACAAATTAAAAGGTAAGCAATGGTGTCATTTAGATTTTTGATTAGATAAGCTTTGTTCAAATATTTGAATAAATTCTGTTTTTTATTCTGTTTATGTTCATCCTTTTTTTTCACTAACTATGAGATAGATTAAGCGATCAGCGCAAATAGTTTGTTTTGTAAACGTTCAGCTGTTAACAGTTTTTCGCTAAATGTTTGTGAATGTGTCTATGATTCATAATCGCCCACATAACACGATTACCTTAAATGTAATTTAGATGTAAATTAGTATTGATTAATGATAAAAACAATATGGTGATTGATGTTTAATGAACGCTCATTACAATATTTTATTAAAAAATTATTGGTTGCAGAAAAATATTCGTATATAATTAACTTAAACCGACTTTATTGGAAAATCAATAATAGTTGCAAGACAAAGTTGCTCAAAGGAAGTGTCTAAAGAAATTAATCTATAAATTCTTCTCACCATATTATTAAAACTATCATGGGACTGTATTAATATTGTTTCGGTAGTGATATTCCACGCCTAATAATAATTTACCAGCATTATTTGTAACTAGGCCAATTTCCAAATAACTGAATCTATTGAGCTCACATTTATATTGTTTCGGTAGTGATATTCCATGCATAATAATGATTTACCAGCATTATTTGTAACTAGGCTTATTTCCAAATAACTGAACCTACTAAGCTCGCTTAATATTGTTTCGGAAGTGATATTCCACGCCTAATAATAATTTACCAGCATTATTTGTAACTAGGCCAATTTCCAAATAACTGAATCTATTGAGCTCACATTTATATTGTTTCGGTAGTGATATTCCATGCATAATAATGATTTACCAGCATTATTTGTAACTAGGCTAATTTCCAAATAACTGAACCTACTAAGCGCGCATTTATATTGTTTCGGCAGTGATATTCCACGCCTAATAATAATTTACCAGGATGTTTTGTAACTAGGCTAATTTCCAAATAACTGAATCTACTGAGCTCACATTTATATTGTTTCGGTAGTGATATTCCTCGCCTTATAATAATTTACCAGCATTATTTGTAACTAGGCTAATTTCAGAATAACCGAATCTACTAAGCTCGCATTTATATTGTTTCGGTAGCGATATTCCTCGCCTTATAATAATTTACCAGCATTATTTGTAACTAGGCTAATTTCAGAATAACCGAATCTACTAAGCTCGCATTTATATTGTTTCGGTAGTGATATTCCTCGCCTTATAATAATTTACCAGCATTATTTGTAACTAGGCTAATTTCAGAATAACTGAATCTACTAAGCTCGCTTAATATTGTTTCGGAAGTGATCTTCCACGCCTAATAATAATTTACCAGCATTATTTGTAACTAGGCTAATTTCCAAATAACTGAATCTATTGAGCTCGCATTTATAATGTTTCGGTAGTGATAATCCATGCATAATAATGATTTACCAGTATTATTTGTAACTAGGCTAATTTCCAAATAACTGAACCTACTAAGCGCGCATTTATATTGTTTCGGCAGTGATATTCCACGCCTAATAATAATTTACCAGGATGTTTTGTAACTAGGCTAATCGCACAATAACTGAATCTACTGAGCTCGCATTTATATTGTTTCGGCAGTGATATTCCACGCCTAATAATAATTTACCAGGATGTTTTGTAACTAGGCTAATTTCCAAATAACCGAATCTACTGAGCTCACATTTATATTGTTTCGGTAGTGATATTCCTCGCCCTACAATAATTTACCAGCATTATTTGTAACTAGACTAATTTCAGAATAACTGAATCTACTAAGCTCGCTTAAATTTGTTTCGGAAGTGATATTCCACGACTAATAATAACTAACCAGCATTATTTACTAAGCGCGCATTTATATTGTTTCGGCAGTGATATTCCACGCCTAATAATAATTTACCAGGATGTTTTGTAACTAGGCTAATTTCACAATAACTGAATCTACTGAGCTCGCATTTATATTGTTTCGGCAGTGATAATCCATGCATAATAATGATTTACCAGCATTATTTGTAACTAGGCTAATTTCACAATAACTGAATCTACTGAGTTCGCATTTATATTGTTTCGGTAGTGATATTCCTCGCCTTATAATAATTTACCAGCATTATTTGTAACTAGACTAATTTCAGAATAACTGAATCTACTAAGCTCGCTTAAATTTGTTTCGGAAGTGATATTCCACGACTAATAATAATTAACCAGCATTATTTGTATCTTGACTGATTTCGAAATAACTGAATCTACTGAGATTGCATTAATATTGTTTCGGTAGTGATATTCCTCGCCTAATAATAATTTACCAGCATTATTTGTAACCAGGCTTATTTCCAAATAATCGAATCTACTGAGCTCGCATTTATATTGTTTCGGTAGTGATATTCCTCGCCTAATAATAATATACCAGCATTATTTTTAACTAGGCTAATTTCACAATAACTGAATCTACAAAGCGCGCATTAATGTTGTTTCGGTAGTGACATTCCTCGCCTAATAATAATTTACAATTTAACTAGAGAGAAAATAATTTGAGGAGCTGCAGTGGGTTAGATGCTTGCTCGCTAACCTGTCATCATTCTTGTTTCAGTACTAATATATTAGCACCACTCCTTTCGGCAACAATTTAATTTAAAAAAAAAACAGTTCAGATACCCATTTACTGGCATTACCGATATGTATTTCATATTATCATAACTTTTGGTATTGATTAACTTAATTTAAAATCATTCCTGTAGAATTATTTCGGTACAATTTTCAATTATTTGTAGACGTCACTTGTTTACTAGCATTACTTATCAATTGATTTATTTTCTGACACCGTTTTTCGAGATTTATTTAGTGTTTGCTGCTTTACTCCTCCTTAAGCTTGTGACTTATGTATATATGGGGATTTCACTGTATCTATATGCATGAATGTTATAATGGAATTAAAAGAATGTCCTGCTGTGATAAATAAAAAGATAGCTTGCCAGGCAAGGTAACATACGCCCACTAGCAGCATTGAATTTGAAAAATAAATTGAGCAATGACTCAAAAACATTCACTAAATGGATATTGAAGTCAAGGGTAAAAACTAAAAAACTGTTCATGGAAAATCGTCAAATTAAAACTTGACCACCATCTTATCTATTTCAATACTCATACCAAGTTTCATCAAATCTATTAAAAATTTGTAGCTTATTTTGCACCCACAAATATTTTTGACGCAATATTACTAAGTCAAGGGCAATAAATCAAAAACCATTCATTAAAAAAGTCGGAAATTTAAACTTGACTAATTTCTTATCTATTCTGATGCTTACACCAAGTTCCATCAAAATATTTTGAAAATTAAAGCTTCTTATTGAAACCACAATAGAATCTTGACGCAATTTCACGAAGTCAAGGGCAATTAACTCAAAACAGTTCATTGAAAAACTGTCAAATTCAAACTTGACTGAGGTCTAATGAGTATAGACTCTAATCAATTCCAATGCTCAAACCAAGTTTCATGAAAATCCTCTTAAAATTGCATCGAAACTAAAATTTTGACAAGATTTTACTACGTCAAGAGCAATAACTCAAAAACTGTTCAACAAAAAAATTGCCAAATTCGACTGTTGTCTTATCAATTCCAATGCTAACACCAAGTTTCATCAAAATCCATTGAAAATTGTAGCTTCTATTTTGTCTACAACAAATATAGAGGCAGGGGCAATAACTCCAAAACTGTTTATCGGAAAATTGTCCAAATCAAATTTGACTGCCGTCTTATCAATTCCGATGCTCATACCAAGTTTCATTAAAGTCCATAGATAATTGTAGCTTCTATAGTGTCTACAGAAAATGAATTTTTACGCAATTTAAGTTAGTCAAGGGCAATTGCTCATAAACTATTCATCAAAAAATCGTCAAATTTGAACCTGACCACCGCCTTATCAATTCCAATGCTCATACCAAGTTTCATTCAAATGCATTGAAAATTGTAGCTTCTATTGCATCAACAATAAATTTTGACGTGATGTAAATAAGTCAAGGGCAATAGCTCAAAAACAGTTCATCGAAAAATCTTCAAATTCGAAGTTGACCGCAGTCTTATCAATTTCAATGCTCACACCAATTTCCATTAAAATCCATTGAAAATTGTAGCTTCTATTGTGTCTACAACAAATATAGAGGCAGGGGCAATAACTAAAAACCGTTCATCGAAAATTTGTCCAAATCGAACTCGCCCGCCATCTTATCAATACCAATGCTCATACTAAGTTTCATTAAAATGCATAGAAAAATGTAGCTTCTATAGTGTCTACAGCAAATGTTGACGGCACGACAGACCGACGGACAGGGGCAACGACAATATACGTCCACATATTCATGTGGGCGTATAAAAATCTGTTCATTCGATAATTTCCATACATGCATACCAAGTTTCATTAAGATTGGATAAAAACTTTAGCTTCTATCTTGAATACAACCCAAATTTGACGCGTTTTTACTAAGTCAAGGGCAATAACTCAAAATCCGTTCATTCGATATTTCCATTTTCGAACTTGACTGAGATCTGATCAATACATACATGTAAACTAAATTTAATTAAGATCGGATAAAAACTGTAGCCTCTATCGTGGATACAACCCAAATTTGACGCGTTTTTACTAAGTCAAGGGCAATAACTCAAAATCCGTTCATTCGATATTTCCATTTTCGAACTTGACTGAGATCTGATCAATACATACATGTAAACTAAGTTTCATTAAGATCGGATAAAAACTGTAGCTTCTATCTTGAATACAACCCAAATTTGACGCGTTTTTACTAAGTCAAGGGCAATAACTCAAAATCCGTTCATTCGATAATTTCCATTTTCGAACTTGACTGAGATATCATCAATATATACATGTATACCAAGTTTCATTAAGATCGGATAAAAACTGTGGCCTCTATTGTGGATACAACCAAAATTTGACGCGTTTTTACTAAGTCAAGGGCAATAACTCAAAACCCCGTTGATTCGATAATTTCCATTTTCGAACTTGACCGATATATCATCAATATATACATGTATACCAAGTTTCATTACGATCGGATAAAAACTGTAGCCTCTATTGTGGATACAACCCAAATTTGACGCGTTTTTACTAAGTCAAGGGCAATAACTCAAAATCCGTTCATTCGATAATTTCCATTTTCGAACTTGACCGAGATATCATCAATATATACATGCATACCAAGTTTCATTAGGATCGGATAAAAACTGTAGCCTCTATCGTGGATACAACCCAAATTTGACGCGTTTTTACTAAGTCAAGTGCAATAACTCAAAAACCATTCATGCGATAATTTCCATTTTCGAACTTGACCGAGATATCATCAATATATACATGTATACCAAGTTTCATTAAGATGGGATAAAAACTGTAGCCTCTATCGTGGATACAACAAATGTGGACAGACCGACGGACCGACGGACGGACGACGGACGGACCGACGGACGGACAGGGGCGACGGCAATATACGTCCACATTTCCATGTGGGCGTATAAAAACGACATTACATCGGCTATATAAATTGAATCGACCTGAATAAAAACTAATAAAATGAAGTAAGCAGTCTAATCTCGCAGTTAAAAATGATTATTTACTACCTTATAGCTATTTCAAATTCATGTTTATATTCCCCATTTTACAATTAGGCCTATCATAGATGTACATATTAAAATGCATTCAATATCCCTTTTCTATTTGTGTATTGAGACCACATTGAAGAGTTGACCTACCGCATTACAGGATTATGATACCACAAAAACGTGAACCAAAGTCAGATAAGTCGAAAAATGAGTTATTACTTCAAGCCTGGTCTTCGTTGTCATTTTTGTCAGGAAGCTCTATAGCTCAATTTGAAAATGGTATGGTATTTCTGTTTTGACCAAACATTTTGAAATAATCTGGATTCGAAAATGAATATCTTAGTGATGTGCTAAACCGGAAATTTTCAAAATATTTCAAAATATCTAACTCAGTCGCTTATAGCCATCTTTATCACCTCCGGTTCTGGTGTGAGGACTTCCGGTTTTTGAAAATGACGAAGGGTGACCACACTTCCGGCTTAAATTAGAAATCTGGATTCGAAAATGAATATCTAAGTGATGTGCTAAACAGGAAATTTTCAAAATAATTCAAAATTTCTAACTCAGTCGCTTATTGCCATCTTTATCACTTCCGGTTCTGGTGTGAGAACTTCCGGTTTTTGAAAATGACGTAGGGTGACTACACTTCCGGTTTAAATTAGAAATGTGGACAAAAACTATATATATTGACTGTAATGTATAAAAAGAATCCCATTAGAGAAAATAATCCAAATCGGAAATTATGCTTGAGCCATCATTTCAGATTGACTCATTTAAGCAAAATTTTTCGCTAAATCGTATCGATTTGTATGATTATCATGTCTATTAAAACCTTGTAACCATGTTGTGAGTGACCCTGACCTTCATTGACCTTGAATTTTTCATGTAGAAAGTCCTTGACCTCAGCTATCCAATATTGGTATATATACCAATGCTCAAGCTCGTGTCAAATGGCAATGTAACACTTGAAATAAACAGTTACTGATAGCTCTAGTCAGCCCCAACAAACTTGAGAAAATAATAACCAAGTTTAAGTACAGATTTCACTTACATAATTACATCTATAGTGTACTCTGAGTAATCCAACATCTGAGTAATCTGACATTCTGCGTAATCCGACATCATTTTCTGGTCTCGATTGATTTCCTTCTTATTCATGTTTTAATAACTCTGAGTATTCGACAATATTTTGTCTATTCCGAATTCCGACACGAAATAATGGTCCAGGCAGTCATCTTTATTACTTATCTGCAATTAGATAATCTACCGAGACTAACGCATTAGCATTTAACTCCTCGATATCGCTTTTGACTGTAGAATGTTTACAAACTAAATTTTTGACGCATTCTAAAAGGGCAAAATGAATTGTTATTGACGACCTACCTGGTGTCATAAATTCAAAATCCCTCTTAAATCCATAAAATCAAGTAGTTATTTATAAAACCCTTAATACACCCATTAAGCACTTTTCAAATTGTGCGACTTTGATACCCGTTGTAATTAAGTAAAGGGAAGTAACTCTAATATGGGGTTTCCCGCGTCCTTGACCTCTACTCTTGAATTGACCTCAACATTGTAGTGTACGATATTAATATTCATGAAATAACCGATTCGGCAATTCGTGTAATTTAGATTGCTTTTTCTAACAAAATGCGGATTTATTGCTTGCTCTCATTTTAATTTTAAACTCCGAATATAGTTTTATTGTCAATATTAAACACTAATTTATTATACCTTTAACAATGGATGAGATCTCAGTCAAGTTTGATATTGGTTACAATCGGATGAACACTTTTCTGGTTATTGACTTAACATTGACTTTCGAAGAAAAAAAAAGATAATTTGCCAGGCAGGGTAACATACGCCCACACATCAGCATTGTTAAATCATTTTTTCTTTGATTGATAGCATCTATAATATACAATCATCCCCTTCTTCTAAGTCGTCAAATGTGAACTTGAACGCTGTCTTGTCAATTCCAAAGCTCACAACAAGTTTCATCAAAATCCATTGAAAATTCTAGCCTCTATTGCACCCACAATAAAATTTTAACGCGATTTTACTAAATCAAGGGCAATTTCTTGCAAACCGTTCATCGAAAAATCGCAACATTCGCATTTGACCAGCGTCTTATCAATTTAAACGTTCACACCAAGTTTCATCAAAATCCATTGAAAATTCTAGCCTCTATTGCACACACAATAAAATTTTGACGCAATTTTACTAAATCAAGGGCAATAACTTGCAAACTGTTCATCACTAATCGAACTTGACCAGCGTCTTATAAATTTAGTAACGAGTGGACGTGTAAATCCGAGCTCCAGAGATCAGTCAAGCGTTAAACTGAAAGTAATGAAGCAAACTTTCTAAATGTGTGCTTTTGTTAAAATGACTTTACCGTGTATTTCTATTTAAAATTATTGTAAAAATATTATAGAATACTGGATATACATGTGTGCACTCATATTGGAATATAATCTAATGTTCATCGATATCGCCACTTGGAGGTCTGTTATTGGACTATACTGCCACAAAATGTCGTCGAACAAAGGGCTCATTAAAGAGACACAAACAGGTAACGTTTTATCTATAGTTATACTTATTTCACTGCTATTAGTTATGTTTGGTGATGTGGAGACGAATCCAGGGCCTACAAACACCCGGCAAGGGCAAATATCAAAAACAGGCGAAATTGTTTACCCCACAAATGAAAGTGTTACAGAGCTCACTATGTTAGTGCAGTCCTTAAAATCTGACATTGCCACTTTGAGAGCTGAAGTAAAAGATTTAAAGATAGAGGTCCAAGAACTTAACATCAAAGACGAAGAAATAAAAATACAAGAGGATGTGAGATATTTGAAAAAAGGTAACGATGAATTGAAATCGAAATTAGACGTCAATGAAAGCTACGCAAAACTGAAGAATGTGATATTATATGGATTGAAGGAGACATCAAGTGAAAGGTTTGAATTTAAAATCGCCGGGGCAGACTCAGAACGTGAAATTGGTATTGAGACGGTGTTAGGGCCTATAGACTTGGGAAGAAAAAATCAGAGTCGACAAGACCAAGACCAGTGTTAATTATGTGCAATAGACTAAAGGACAGAGATTATATTTTGAAGTGTTCAAGAGCTCATTTGAAATCTACTCAATCTGATAGAAGGTCACCAGATCAGCTGCGCTCATACCAAAACTTATTCAAGCAAAAGAAGCGAATACCGAAGTGAGGGCTTTTTAAAATCAAGATAAGCTGAATATTGGTAACGATAGATTCACATATGATCTCGACTCTTGCCAAATAGTTAAAATAAATCAACGCGGAAAATAGCAGACAATTCAAGCAACGCGTGCACAGTCCGACGTATTAACTGACAATTTAAATTGTATATTATGGAACATTGAAGGTTTACGGAGTAAGCTGGTGCACAACTATGAAACAATTTCGGAACTTATTACCAATTACGACATCGTCGGTTTTGTGGATATACTTTCAAAAAATCGAAGGTGACTTCGAAAATGAATTTGAGAATTTTAGAGTTTTTGAAAATATCAGAAAATGTAAATACTCTAAAGCGTCCGGTAGTTTTGTACTTCTAGTAAAGAAAACGTTAGTGAGTCTAATTAAACGGATTGTATTTAACAGTGACTATGAGGAGATGATTTGGATACGTCTCGAACTTAAGAACGTTGGTCGGACCAAAAACTTAATTGTACCACAAATAACAAAAATTCTGAGTTCTGATTGGTCGAAATACATGGGGTTTAATAGCAATTTGACATCATGTCTTTGCAATTTGGCGTATTAATTTCAGCGAACTAGTTACAAATTTTTTTTAATGTAAATGATATAAAGGATGTCGTCTTTTTCATTCGATAGCGCACGTGCAGTTTGTTGTTATGTGCGTCATACTGCATCTAACGTCATAAAAACCGAATAGCCCATGTTGTTCTAAATTATCCATAAAAAAAGAGTCCGGGAACAAAATCATCACAATTTGTGGTACAATTCCGATAAACGACTTTCTGTTTTAGATTTAGAGGGGGTTTATTCGATATTTAACCATGCTTGAATATACCATTAGAGACCCTCGACCGCAAGCGGTCTCGGGATCTAATGATTCAAGCATGGTTAAATATCGAATAAACCCCTTCTAAATCTAAAACAGAAAGTGTTTATCTTCTAATTGTTGGTATTGTGTACATTCTCCCCGAAGGATCAATATTCTACAACGACAAAAACGATGACGATGACGTTGACAAAATGATACTGGGTGACGATGACGATGACGTAATGATACTGGAGGAACAATAAAAGACTTTGTAGAGGAAACCTGAGCAAGGTAAAATCCTTTCTTACGATCGTTTTACGATTCCGGTGTAAATGAAGTAACGCTTGTTCAACGAAATAGCAAAGAAAATCAAATTAACACATTTGGATCACAGGCACCAGATTCTGATAAAAAAAAAATTCGTATATGTATTAAGAATAGAAAGGTACCTAAGGCGCCATCTTGTTCTAAAAAGTACTGGTAACGGAAGTAGGCAAAGATTACGTCATAGTACGGATTGAATAAATTCCTGTCCATTGATTGGTCAGACTTATTTGCGAGGTTTCTTCAAAACAAACCCTTTGTTTTGATTTTATCTGAGCGATGTTCTTGACATCTGAGCAGTGTCGTGCGCTGGAATACGCCGAAAAGGGACACAATTTGGTTATAATAGGTCAGGCTGGAACTGGAAGAGCTTTTTTTATTAAAGAATGTGTTAAAAAATTGTCAGAAAATTGTGGAAAACGTATCGCAATTACCGCCAGCAGGCACCAGATTCTGATATTTTTAAATCTAAAACTGCCTAATAATTATTAGATATCAAATAAGGTCATTTATTATGCTAAAGTAGCCTCTTTGGACATTATTATTATTATTTTTAATTCTGTGCTTGAATTTCCCGCATTATTTAATACAATATTTATGACCAATCAAACAAAAGCAATTTAAACAACTGCGGAGAATGACGTCATCTTTGTTTATCTTCCGTACCGCATACTTTTATTTGGAGTAAGAATTAATGTATTTCGATAAAATACTACATTTTATACTGTTGTTTAAGAAATATTTAACAATACTGTTTGAATGTCAAAGCATGTGAAAAACGGTATGAATTATGAAGATATAACGAGAAACATCGCCGAGGATCAGCAAGTAATGTAAGAACAAGATGGCGCCTTAGGTACCTTTCTATTCTTAATACATATACGAATTTTTTTTTACGATTTTTTTTTTTTTTTTTTTTTTTTTTTTTTTTTTTTTTTTTTCAGAATCTGGTGCCTGTGATTTGGATATCAACTTATTGATGTGTGCTGTGACAATGATTTTATTATTTTAATTGGTCGCACCCCAGGTGATCCGTTGGGCAATTATACATATGTGAGCAGCACTAGGGCTAATGTGATTGATTTGGCGTTAGTGAAACCAACGATGCTTAGTGATGTATCAAATTTCAAAGTTTTGGATACGGATATCTCAAAACATTTTCCAATATCATGTTCTATTTCAATCGGCGAACATACCGTATTATCAAACCAAGCAATATAAAACTAACTGCCAAGTCGATGTGTTATAGGTGGAAAGTCCAAATTACCGAGGATTTTTACCATAGGATGCAATCGTCTGATATTGATGCCCGACTGCAAGATCTCTACGTTTCAAAATTAAATACCATCCTATCCTACGGGAAGTCGGACAAGCCCAAGGCATGTACGTCTTAAATACGAACCAACGGAAGAAATCACAGTCTTGGTTCGATGATGAGTTAAAGCAACAACAGCATATCAAAAAGAGCACAGAATTAAAATCGTTTCGTATGACCAATTCAACTTGTGATCTTAAACAATATATTGATACCAAGAAATTTAAAACTATGTGTGATTTGAAAAAAAACCCAATATTCTGACCAAATACAAACCAAACTTTTAAGTGCGTGTGAACGCAAGGACTCTCAAGAATTCTGGTCAAACATGAAACGGTTTATAAACCCAGCAAAATCTAACAATCAAAATATTAATGATGAAGAGTGGTTTTCATACTTCAAAAATTTGCTGATCGAAGAGCGTGACATTCCTTTTGATAACCACGTGACAAACATATTACAAAATCATAATTCGTGAATGTTGAAACTTTGAAATGTGAAATTACATGTGACGAGATAAAATGTGCCATCAACAAAATGAAGAATAGAAAGTCAGGGGGTGAAGACCTTATACCTTTTTCCAGACTCATGGACTACTAGTATTATAATTCCACTGTACAAATCTGGCTATCCTTGGCATATCCCTTTTAAACGTAATTAGTAAAATATTTACAGCAGTACTTAATAACAGATTGCATTCATGGTCGGAAGAGCATGGTCACCTTGCCGAAGAACAGGCGGGATTTAGAAAGGGTTATTCTAATTAACAATATGTTTGTACTAAATAGTATGATTCAAAAATATCTAAGTTGAAGGGTGGGGTGTTCTATGGCGTTCATGGAAATATGATCAATATGCTTCAATCTATCTACAAAAATGTATCATCTACAGTGAGACAAAACGGCGTTGTCACAGATTTATTCTCTTGTGACTCAGGGGTTTTATGAACCAGTCGATTGAAGACATACTTTTGTTACTTTTTGCAGAGGATTTAACTCTTGTGGCTGACACTGCTGGTGATCTACAATCTCGTTTAAATTTACTAGAAACATATTGTCTCAAATGGGGTATGCATGTGAATATTGATGAATCCAATATTGTTGTATTTAAGAATGGGGTATACAGTCAAAATCCGAAAAATGGTTTTACAAAGGTTCAAGACTAAATACATTTAGCCACTACAAATATTTAGGCATCATGTTTTCTAATCGTTTAAATTTGAGTAAATGTTGTATTAGCTCAACAAGCAACAAAAGCCTTAAATGTCATCAAATCTTGTATTATGTAAATTAGGCAATCGGAACTCCAAATTGGCTTTTAAACTTTTTGACTCCATGGTCGCATCTATACTATCTTATATAGCCGAAATTTGGAGAATAGAGCCAACATCGAAATGATCCAGAATAAATTTTTTAAGTGGTTAACTTGTACCGGAAATAAAACAACAAACGGGCGCCGAAATTGCTGTACATCTGTATTTTGTTTGCATACGGTTTTGGCCATGTCTGGTTTTCTCAGGGCGACGGTGAAATCAAAAGTTTCATGCACATTTTAAGCAACGTTTACGAGATATTAATCTCCAAGACTGGAACTCATTTATCTCTAATTCAAATAAATGCAAGTTTTACACTCTTATTAAAACCAGTTTAACATGTGAAAATTATCTAAATGGCAATCTGTCGCACACTCTTAAATTTTCACTCGCAAATATGAGATGCTCCATTTTATACTAATATGTTCTATATTATCAGATCTTCGAACAAATTTTATATCCATATTTTATCATAAAAATCCCTCAATGGAAAAACTTAAATTATTGTTTCAAAGCGAATCCGATGAAACTATTAGACACCTGGCAATTTGTATGGCGGTTAGAGCCGAAATGCTTGAAACTTGAAGCTAAATTTGTCTCTTATGGTTTTTGGATCAGGATTATATATATACTGAAAAAATTATTGAAATTATATACTATTATATATTGTTTTGTGTGTAACACTGTATTTATTTTTAGGTGTATATATGTAGTATGAATCTTATATCTTTTAAACTTTACGTAAAATTTGTCTCTTAGGGTTTTTATCGGAAATTATTAAAATATATAATAAAATTATTGAAATTATTACTATTATAAATTGGGTTTTGTTTTGTAACACTGTATTTATTTTTACAGTGTATGGTAGGGTATTATAAATTTTAAAATTTATTTTTTAAAAATTTACGGTTGAAAAGTAGCTCTTAAAAATGAAAATGAAATTTTGCGCAAACTTAGTTAAAATAATAATTTATTCATCGATAAGTTAAAATTAAAGTTGAAAATGGTCTTTCGTTTGTAGAAAGTTTCTTTAAAAACCCTTTGAAAAGTATCTTTTATTGCACCATTATAAAACTTTTGTTTACAAGAAATTGGAATTGTTTAAGAAGTTAAATCTAAAATGGTCCATTTTAATTGAATGTCTTATGAATTAATTGCCCCCCTTTATTAATCGCCATTGGCAATTGTAGCTTTTATTGTGTATACAACAAATATAAAGGCAGGGGCAATAACTCAAAATCCTTTCATCGAAAAATCATAAAAATCGAACTTGACCGCCATCTTATCAATTCCAATTACCAAGTTTTATTCAAATCAATTGAAAATTGTAGTTTCTATTATGTCTATAACAAATGTTGTCGGACGGACCGACGGACCGACGGACAGGGGCGACGACAATATACGTCCACATAATCATGTGTGCGTATTAAAAACGATTCCAAAAGAAATTTATATTGATCGGATTTCGACCAAGCTTGAAATAGGTAACAATGTGATGTTTTGAGTTATTGCACTTATCTTAAAAAAGTGCTTCAAAATTGGCATGTAGGCATACATTTTATATCCATGTTGAAACTTGCTCTGCAAGTATAGGCATTTTTGATCAGATTGAAGTTCGAGATGGGCAACAAACAGATCTATGTTTTGTGTTTTCGCCACTTTATTTTATATTTACAGTCGTTTTTTGAGGTTATGCCTTAAAATATCTTTAAAGTTACAAGAAAATTCATTTTCGAGTAGCAATCGACTTTGAAAGCTGGTCGAGGGCGGATTTGACCTTACCTTTGTCTATCAGAAGTTCTAGATTGTTGAAATAAAAGTGTTTCGGCTGATGAATATATTTTTTTTCCAGATATGGGTTTTAATGCCAGCTCAAATGTAGAGATTATAACTAACAATGCAACTAGAACAATGCAGGCAGTACCTCAAGTCCCAACATTTATATTAATAGTTTCGACTGTATTTTACATATTGATTTTTACTATTGGACTTTTTGGAAATTTTGCTGTTATAACTGTAGTGATAAAGTGTAGAACAATGAGAACTGTTTTTAACATATTATTTTTAAATCTGTGTGTAGCTGATCTATTAGTGTTATTGATATCTGGACCAACTGCCATTCTTGATATTTATGCCCGTGAAGTTTGGTATCTTGGAAAAACCATGTGTAAGTATGAATTCTCTCAATTTATAAAAGGTCAAAAAACCCGTAAAACAGTTTGCATATAATGCCTGTACGGTTAAAGATGGGTTCCCTCATTAATTAGAGCCAAAGTAAGCT
Organism: Nipponacmea schrenckii; assembly: GCA_030562195.1. Classification (NCBI taxonomy): domain Eukaryota; kingdom Metazoa; phylum Mollusca; class Gastropoda; family Lottiidae; genus Nipponacmea; species Nipponacmea schrenckii. Next base: position 22,826,694 of record JAUJPP010000007.1, on the reverse strand, counting down.
TACTAATTGATTAATTGGGATTTCTAATGAATAATCCATGTATTCTCAAGTTCAAAAGACCTTTGTGGACGTAGAAATGCTTGTGGAATCCATTTGACTCTGATCTGCTTTGAAACGCTAAATTTAGACTCCATGTTTGATCACGTGACCAAATGACTTCATATGAATGAAGGTGTATAAGAATTGATTTTGTATTTTATTATAAGTGAGTTAAAACTTATTTAAATTAATTTATAATGTTTTTACAAAGTGATATATAAACGTTTTATTGCCTTTTGCTAGAGATAATAAATGGAATACCAAAATGCCATTGTTGTTGTGGAAAAACTTAAGGAATGTGGGCAAGTACGCATGCGTGCATACTCAACATCCACAGCGTCCGGTTATGTACCGAATTGACAGACTGGATGATCAAAAAAAAAGATCAACGACATTTGAACGACATTTGAGACTTGACGTACATACCTATGACATTACCCTGCCGAGGGAAATTCCGTTTTATTAGCCTAATTGCGAGTTAATTAAGGACTTGTGGTACCATCTGGTATTTTTCATTAGAACTCCTCTATTTTCTATTGATATAAGTTTTACCGGTCCAATTATGGTATATATATGTATATATATGAAAATAAGGGAACCCTTCTTTAAGCTGTATTTGTTATCAAATAAAATAATTTCAATTTCGCATTAATGTCATAGACATAATGTCATATGAAACGGCGTAGCGTTTAGCAGATACAACCTTTATTGACCAGCATTGAATTCTAGATGAAGGCGATCGGTTTTTATACTCCCACATGAATTTGTGGACGTATATTCTCGGTCCGTCAACATTTGTTGTAGACACTAAAGAAACTACAATTTTATAGCGATTTTGATGAAACTTGGTATGGGCATCGAAATTGATAAGACGGCGGACAAGTTCTATTCTGACGATTTTCGATGAACGATTTTTGAGTTATTGCCCCTGCCTCAATATATTTGTTGTATACACAATAGAAGCTACAATTTTCAATGGATTTTAATTATTGAAGAAGGAGATTATATTTGATTAAAATATTTTATTGGCACTAAAAATGTCACGGCAGGATGAACAACTTATATACAATGTGCAACAATGTAATACATTGTAATACAAAACAATATATGAGGCTGCCGGCAAAAGCATTTATGGCAGCCCCCAAAAATAAAACAGAGGTATGAGGCCTGGAAACAGTGCCTGTCAAAAAATAATGTGCCGCATATTGGCTAGCACTAGAGTTAGTTATTGTATAAATTTCACGAAACACAGAAAGTGTCGACAAATTTTACACAGATTAAATCCTGTCGTGACGGATGGGTCCATTGTTCCACCATTAACTATCAATTAAAAATGGCTGAAATAAAGGAAGTTCTTGTATCTTATCCATATCTTCTAGTTTATAGTAACACCAGGATTTTTCTGAAAATATACAATACGCAAAAAGGAGCACCAAAATTATTTTTTTTTTTTTTTTTTTTTTTATCTAAATAGCTGGGTGGGAGGGTGGCTTTAAAAAAGAGTACACTGACAAAATATAAATTTTCTAACCTACCAAAAAAATGTGCAGCCTGTCTCAATGCCTAGCTGAATTGAAAGAGGAAGTTGAAATCGCCACCTATTGGAAGTACTCAGAATACCTAGGCAGGGGCAGGCTGACCCAACCTTGAACTTGTGGAACTTTCCACAGGGAATCATAGTGACCATGACATTAAACATGTAAACAACCTGTAAGGCCTCTACAATAAAAACATTTATTCTTTAATGGAATAAATGTGATTATTGAAGAAGGAGATTATATTTGATTAAAATATTTTATTGGCACTAAAAATGTCACGGCAGGATGAACAACTTATATACAATGTGCAACAATGTAATACATTGTAATACAAAACAATATATGAGGCTGCCGGCAAAAGCATTTATGGCAGCCCCCAAAAATAAAACAGAGGTATGAGGCCTGGAAACAGTGCCTGTCAAAAAATAATGTGCCGCATATTGGCCAAAAGGTGAAGTATCAACTGAACCTCCGCCACAATACAAAAATTGTGAAGGAATTGCGGTACATTGCCTGCCGTGACCAATGGTGCCAATTAACAACCGAATTAAAAACTATGGCACATATATTCTTCTGTCATTATGCATAAAGAAATTAATAGCTTTTGAAATTGTTCTCAGGAATATTTCATTCCCCTCATGGGACAAGTGCACCTCATCCACAAAATGTGACTTACAAAGACCCAATTGTCCATACTTGATGCAGTAACCCCCCATTTCAAGAATTCTTTTCGTGACAAAACTATTTAGTCTTGTCCTACACTTTTCCATACTTTTGTTAATCCTGGCATATTTCCAATTGATTCTTGGCAAAACCTGTGACCAAATTAGATTTGAAACAGGGAACAATTGTTGGATTTCAGCTAATAGGTTTGCAACCTTTTTATACAGCTCACCCAAGGGCTTAAGACCCAAGTCATTTCCACCACAGTGGATTAATAAGTAATGTGGAGGAGCTTCTAATTGTAATAAATGACGAAGCCGGTATTTTAGTTTATATAATGTTAACCCACCGTATCCTTGCCACCAAAAAGAGCAGCAATCTAGGCCTAAGTCAGGTCCATCTGGATGCTTTCGTGCGAACAAGAAGGCTCTCCTTATAAGAGAGGATCCAACACACCAAACTTTAATTGTTTCTGAAATATGTTGACAATAGTATTATTAAACTAGGTTTGGAATGTGGGCAAGAGGAGTTCTTATATAGGTCTTAAAAACAGATGATTTCCATCTCCCAGCCTGCATAATGATGTCATCTGGTATGCCTAGTAAAGCGGCAGTTGTAGCCGCTCCAATACGAAAGGAGTGAGCTTTATAACGTTTTGACTCACAATTTAAACAATTCATGATTTTATTTAAAAAAGCAGTGAACTGGTACCGTGTGAGGGGAATGCCACTGAAATGGCAAAATAATGGACCAGATTGCTTTGGACGAATTTTCAAAAATTCTTGGAGATTAAGAAAAGGACATAAAAATTTATTGTTTGTTTGGGGAATTGATAGTGTGACTCCTTGGCCAAATTGATCAGTTTTAGATTGAGTAAGAGTAACATTTATCAAAAAATTCTGCCAATCAATTTTTAAATTTTCAATGCTAAGTACAGATGCTAAGTTGTTACCCTTGCATATAGCTATCTCACCAACACGAAAGAAACCAAAGTAAGTTAGTGAAAAACAGCTTTGAAGAGAGTTGATTCGTAAATATTAGACGCAATGCTCGGAATAACATGAAACATGCGTATTAAGAGTTCTGGCGTGATTGGCAATCGGATATCTTTACTACCTTTAGATCTTCTATAACCATCTAAAATTTTAGCAACTATAAAATTTTGTGTTTTATCAATGTAATTATTTATTTTGCAATGATAGCCAATGGAAGAAATATAAACTTTAGCAGTTGAATAAGCCAAGCCTTTCAAGGATAAGTAGGCAATAAAATGTATGATATGGTTAAGAGGTGGAGGCCAAATATTATCAAAATTGAAATCAGATCTATATTTTGTAAATGCTTGCAAACCAGTGGAATATGTTGTTGATGTATTCTTTGATAAAGCTGCGGTCAGCAATCGTTGAGATTCAAGCTGTAGATCATTTGGTGAAATTCCAGTGGAACTGGCTGTGGCACGGAGTCTGCCTCTGGCATTAAGTTGAATAGTCTTGACCACTGCTTACGAGAAATTGAATCAGCAATTGCTTTATCAAAGGTATTTATGTGCTGAGGTTTAAAAATGAGATTGATTTTCATAGTTTCTAAAACAAATGCCTAATCAGTGACATTACTCTTTTTGAAGTTGAGGTCAAGGACGTTAATATGTATACTAGAGATAGATTATCTATGTAAAATTTAATTCGTTTGTTGGACAATTTACCTCCCCAAACAATAAGTGCTAAGACAATAGGTATCATTTCTGTAAAAATCAATACTTTGAGAACTCCTGTATTTCGCCAGCTGTCAGGCCATTGGTAAAAAACCCATTGATTTCCAAAAAATGCCCCACATCCTAAATTTGGATTACCTGAACTGTCCGTATAAAGTTTAAGAGTATCGTTTCTTTCCCAGTGAGATTCCGGAAAATAGATGTGACCTGGAAATTCATCCAGAAATTTGAGCCAAACTTTGATGTCATCTTTTAACTCCTTGCGTATTTTTACTTTATAATGTGGTTTAGTAATACCTTTCATTGCATTATAGAATCTACGATTAAAAGTACGTCCAGCCCTAACAGCCTTAGTGAAAAAAATTTAATAAGCCCACAAATGACTGAAATTCTCTTAATTGCACTTTTTTCCTACCTAACATTTCTAAAAGTCGACCCCGTAATATCTGACACTTGGTATCTGGAATACGTATACACATCAATTCAGTATCAATCTCAATACCAAGAAATGTCAGAATGTTTGTTGGACCCACTGACTTTTCATGAGCAAGGGGGATGCCAATTTCTGCACACAAATGTTCAAAACAAGATTTCAGCTCAAGACAATCATTAGTTTTAACATGACCAGCAAAAAAGAAGTCATCTAAATAGTGATCAACTGTAGATTTTCGACAAAGGAAGGAAACTAAAAAATGCAAAAATGTGGAAAATTTCTCAAATAAATTGCAAGAAATCGAACAGCCCATAGGGAGACATTTGTCAACATAAAATTTATTATTTAATTCAAGACCTAGTAGTTGAAAATCATGTGGATTTATTGGTAGCAATCTAAAGGCACTTTTTATATCCACTTTCGCAAGTTCAGCCCCTTTGCCTAATTTAGCAATCATGTCAATCACATTATCAAATGATGTATAATTTACTTTGCAGTATTTGGGATCAATAAAGTCATTGACACTCTTATCTGCAGGATAGGATAAATGGGTTATTAAGCGAAAACCAGACGAAGACTTTGGAACAATACCAATGGGAGAAATTCTAAGGTTTTCAATAGGGGGTTGATCAAAGGGACCCATCATTCTACCTAACGCAATTTCTGTATTAATTTTTTCCAAAGTTGCAGTCGGGTTCTCATATGCACATTTTTAGATTGGTGAAATTCCCTAGGGCCATCATAATGAAGATAGAAACCATTTTTAAAGCCATTTTCAATTTCCTTAGCAGTTTCTTGATCAGGGTAAAATTTTAAATATCTAACTAGAGGTTCTATTTGAATTGGTGGTTTGCCTAATGTCCACAGACTTACTATTGATTGATCCCTGCTGTTGGAATTTTGACTTATTAGATCCGCCATCATTCTTTTGGGGGTCCAAGTTACAAACTTTAACTGGGTGTTCCTTATTGCATTTAATACAGGAATGCTGATACTTACAGTTAACTCTATTACAAAAACTTTTATAATTAAAGTTAAAACATTTGTTCATAGCATACTTGTTAGCTTTCGAACCAAAATTACCTGTGGAGTCAAACTTATTTTTATTATAAGAAAAATTTGGTAGGGTTTGCAGAAGCTGTCATGCATATAAGCCACAAATCGTTATCAATTGTGTCCCAAGAGCTAGATGGATTTAGGCTTCGTTTGAGTCTGAATTTTTCATCATAGACTCTCCAGCCTATACCTCCAAACTGATGAGCAGCTAGTCGGACAGTCTGCATATATTTGAGCAATTCTTGCAGTTTGTCAGGTTTCGCTGCACAATATATGCTAATATAGACAAGAAAAGCATCAGACCAGCGTTCGATATTTTGAATTTTATGGTATGATTTTTCACGTATGAGAAGCTCTCCCTTATCAGTTAAAGTAAATGTTTTATTGCTAGATTCCTCACTAAGAAGGGTATTGTCAAGCAAGGAGGCTAAATTGATGAAGTTTCCTTGGATTAATTTTGTTTTAATCAAATGAGATACGTTATTTCCTAACAATGGAAACTCATTAGGAGGAGTACCGGTAGGCCTATGTGAAAAAGAATGAATAAATTCAGATGTTAAAGAGACATTACCCTGATCATTTGTAGGGGTGATGTCAGTAATCTGTTGATGAACAGACTGTTGTGTTAAAATTTCAGGTTCAGCAGATCGTTGTAGTAGAGCTGATGGTTCTGTAATTAATTCCTTTTCGCTGTCGGTTGATTTAGGCCCAGTGGCAGTAGATCGATTGGAAGTTATTGAATTTATTTGCTTCCTGGCATAAGGACTCTTACTGGGTCTCTTGCTTCTCCTCACCATGATCCAAAATTATATGAAAAATGGAATACAGATGTTGAATTAAATTGCAAATCAAAATTAAATATTTCTATATTTCAAGTAATATCCAATAGACTCAACAAGAGCAGCAGAGCCTGAGGTGTGGCATGGAAAAAATTCAAATTAAAATTCTAATCTAATTCAATCTTGCAAATAAATAACTCCTTCAAGTTTGAAAATCAGCTAGGAATATAGACTAGATGACAGACTACATTCTCAAAAGGGTTAGAACGATCTTTAAAAAAGAGTACACTGACAAAATATAAATTTTCTAACCTACCAAAAAAAATGTGCAGCCTGTCTCAATGCCTAGCTGAATTGAAAGAGGAAGTTGAAATCGCCACCTATTGGAAGTACTCAGAATACCTAGGCAGGGGCAGGCTGACCCAACCTTGAACTTGATGAACGGTTTTTGAATTATGCCCTTGACTTAGTTACATCACGTCAAAATTTTTTGTTGATGCAATAGAAGCTATAATTTTCAATGGATTTGAATGAAGCTTGGTATGAGCGTTAGAATTGATAGACAGTGGTCAAGTTCGAATTTTCGTTGAAAAGTTTATGAGTTACTGCCCCTGACGTAGTAAAATTGCGTCAAAATTTTATTGAGTGTGCAATAGAAACTTCAATTTTCGATGGATTTTGATGAAACTTGGGAATTAATAAGACGGCTTTTGCGTTTTTGTCCTTGACTTAGTAAAATTTCGTCAAAATTGTATTGTGGGTGCAATGGAGGCTCAAATTTCAACGGATTTTGATGAAACTTGGTATGAGTATTGAAATTGATAAGACGGCAGTCAAGTTCAAAATTGACTATTTTCGATGTACGTTTTTGAGTTATTGCCCTTGATTTAGTAAAATTGCGCCCAAATTTTATTGTGTGTGCAATCGAAGCTGCAATTTTCAATGTATTTTTATGAAACTTGGTATGAGCATTGGAATTGATAAGACGGCGGTCAAGTTCGAATTTGACAATATTCAATTGAACAGTTTTTGAGTTATTGCCCTTGACTAAGTAAAATCTTGTCAAAATGTTTATTGTTGATGAAATAAAAGCCCCAATTTTCAATGGATTTTGATGAAATTTGGTCTGAGCATTGGAATTGATGAGACCTCAGTCAAGTTAGAATTTGACAATTTTTCAATTAACAGTTATAAGTTGTTGCCCTTGACTTAGTAAAATTTCGTCAAAATTCTATGTGGTTTCAATTAGAAGCTTTATTTTTCAAAAGATTTTGATGATACTTGGTGTAAGCATTGGAATTGACGAATTTTTGATGAACGGTTTTTGAGTTATTGCCCTTGACTCAGTAAAATAGCGTCAACAATTTTTTGTTTGTGCAAACGAAGCTACAATTTTTAGTAGATTTTGATGAAACTTGGTATGAATATTGAAATAGATAAGATGGTGGTCAAGTTTGTATTTGACGATTTTCCATGAACAATTTTAAGTTATTGTCTTTGACTTAATAATTGCATCAAAATAGTATTGTGGGTGCATAGAAGCTGTAGGTTTCAAACGATTTTGATGAAATTTGGTGCGAGCAATGGCATTGAAAAGAATATTTAATGAATGTATTTTGGGTTATTGCCCAATTTATTATCCAAATTCAATGCTACCAGAGGGCGTATATTACTTTGCCTGGCAAGCTATCTTCTTGATCTTCTTCTGCTATAGGCTAACTGATTCTAATAAACTTTCAAATTTAATGCATATTTTTAAATTACTGTATGTATACAAAGTAATATAAAACCCGATTATGTATTGATATGAATCAGCTAAAGCACTAAAATGATTTGCGATCATTATAGGCCACAGTGTCAACAATCGAATTTCCCATACATTTATTATGCAATATCAATTCACACAAGTTGTTTGGTTGTTGGAAACATTCCTTCGATACAAAATGTTGGAAATAAGTAAGGGCGGTACTATCGTAAAACTTTGTTTTTCCGGTTTAGTTAATATTGGGTAACCTTTGTTACATGACAGTCAACTAACTTCTGGATTTGATTCTGCTAACTAAGTCAATTAAAGGTAATTTGTTAAGATGACGCTCGGGAATTAGGAACTGTGAAAATATAATAGAAAATGTTCGTCTCATCCCTTTTCAGTGAATTTGATGCAATCACAATAACACTCATGATAAATATCTTCATACCTTTATTGGTTATTGCATAGCGCAGTATTCCATGTGTAGTATAACACTCGGTTATAGATAGAGATAATATCTGATTCAGTAAGACTACTACTACTACTAGGTATGAAAAAAATCCATGTCGCAGACGTTGAGTAAGGAGAGTCTGTGTCCTTCTTCTGTGGTTCTTCTTCTGTAGTACTTCTTCTTCTTCTTAGATGCTTCTGTATGGTGAAGAGCGACATACTTTTGGGCTTCATCTGTGTCTTTTATTTATATTCAATAATTTCTCGCGAGCTTTCTTTCAGTTACAAAAACCACCTTCACGAAATGTTTCCTCCTTCCTCAATAAGCTTCTTATTCACGGCCGTGATACATTAGTAGCAAAACATTTTACCACTCGATATCACAATATATGCACGAAAATTTTCTATACCACTCAACTTTGAACGTGAGCACTTTGTTTGACAGCTGTTGTTTCAGCATGAAACTTGTAGCTGTCGGCTGGTTTGCTGTATCTCCGACTTGAGGCATATTACTCGCCACGACTCGGGCGTGAGACGTTGGATAAAATGATGTCAATGTAGTTTTCGATGGCTGCAAAGAATTTGATAATTGTAATGGCGAAGATGTTTAATCACACTTAGCTTACTTGATATAGAGAGATCTCTGTTACCCACATTATCCTGTTGGACATTTTTGCACCAAACTAAATGCAATTTAAGAAAGCTAGGCAAACTAACGGTGAAAGTGAGCGGAAATTGGTTAATCTTGACGTATTGTTGGATACAACGTCACGTCAGTCTAGAGAGCAGTCCTACTTGAATTTGGAGTTGATGGCATCAGAAGGATTTGACCCACGTTGACTGTTTTGACAGAATGACAACTTATGTGCTATTAGTTATGTCTTCAGTCAGGATCTCAGGAAACGATTCAGGACTTCCTCGTGCTTTTTTTTTCTTTCTCCGGGATACGTCGATTTGGCAAGTATCTGGGTTTGTGATCTGTTGAAAGGGCTCATCAGAGTTTTTGACCGCCTGGATGATTTTGCAGCCTTTGCAGCAATTTCTACACAATTTTGGAATTTGTCGCAGCGTAGGACCCCGTCCACGTAGGGGAAGGAATCAGGTCGACGATTCCGATTTGACTTGAAATCGATCCTTTCGGGAAAGATAGTACGACCGTTCCCTTGTATCGCAGTAAGTATCGTATCGTGTCATGATTGGCAATACCCATCATTACTTTATAGTAAAACACGAACCCGATATCAAGAGTTTTGTGCAATTTCTCAGAAGAAAATCATCGGAGCTTCGTCAAATTCAATAGTGCACATCTTCATAATGATGTTGACACACATACAAAAGATCAAAAGAATCCATGGAGGATTGTAGCCTGTAGAGTGAGCACGGGGGTGATGACAAATATCCCCATAATTACGTGTGGGCGTATGAAAATAGAGCTTGAAGACAGGGTGAGGTAGACATACATCACGCTGATGTACAAGAAATGTGGACCTATGCGACTTTAGAATTAAATCATGAAGAAAAACTCGCATTTTCGTTCGCCTTCACGACCTTTTCCTCGCTTTCTTGCCTTTTTCCGTGCCCTTTTATTACCCACCCTTCCTTGTCTTAATCCTCGCCCCTTTACTCTCGTTTTTCATCGCCTTTTTCCTCGCCTATTTCCGCGCTTTCTCGCGGGTAGAAATGACCACAGTCGGTTTCTATACATATAAATTTGATCCGACGAACACAATTGGAAAATTGCGTTTGACAGCGACATTTGCTGCCATTAACTATATATTAGTGTAATGTAACAGAAACATAAAAAAAAAAAACCAATTTCAACATTGGATTTTACTTTACATATTTGGTAGACTACAGCTGAAAAATGGGTTGATTTTAAATATTTGGTTTTGTCGTCATAGTTACCAACAAAACTTATAAATTAATTTTGTAATGTAAAATGTTTCATTAATTATCGAGGAATAGGAATAATATCCGAAGGGGATTGAAAAACTGAAAAACAATCTATAATATTATAAGAGTTAACCATAAAAAGCGCTTTTTGTCAAAAGAGGTAGACAGGTGGTGGAAGTGACAATAAGACTACAGCTGAAACATGGGTTTGAAATTGAAAGCCCCTGTCGCGAGGTGTATACTTTACTGATTCTTCCATAACTATGAGTTTGTGAAACTTCGTGTAATATATCGAGACATTGTTTATGAATAAAATATTCTTTTATACATTTCAGGTAAATTGATACCGTTTTTAGAGAACAGTGTTGGTCATGCCTCTGCCTTAACTATATTAGCAATCAGCATTGAAAGATATCGTGTTGCCTTTGGTGTGAATCCACAAAGAAGAAAATCTAGGTTAATTGCGAAAACGTTTGTGGGTATATGGATTTGCTCAATTGTATCCGCCTTACCGTCAATATTAATTACTAAGTATAATACATATAAACTACTAGATGGTACACCAGTTCCATTTTGCTCAACTCCCATTAATTTATTATGGCATAAAATTTATATCGTCGTTATGACAAGCTTATTCTTTTTCTTTCCCTTGATAATTATCATATTTTTATACGCCAAACTATGCCGACGGTTAGTGTATTTATACAAAAAAGAAAGGACTAAATTTGAAACTTCCCCTATTGAAATAATAAAATTAAAGAGACAAATGATACAGATAATTATAACCGTTGTTATGGTATTTTTTATTTGTCATACTCCTTACAGAGCAGTTGTCATTTGGACCTTCTTTGAAAAAACCGAAACCGTCAGGAATTTTGGATTCGAAGCATACCTGACTATATTGTATTTTACTAGAATTTTATTATATGCAAATCATGCAATTAATCCATTTGTGTATAATTTTGTTTCAAGGAAGTTCAGGAGAGCATTGATATGGATTTGTTGTCATAAAAGGCATAAGTTGACAAAATTTGATTATATTGACAATCCTTTACATACATTGCCTTTAAGAAGACTTTCTGAACGCCACCTAGATATACGATCGGATTATTTTTTATTCAACGATTACAGAGGCAGATCTAGAGAAGGATTTCAGAGAGACAATCGAAATCATATTAATGATTTTCTGGCACTTTATGAACATTTAGTATTATTAGAGTAACTTTACTGCCATCCTTAACATTGAACCTCAACGAATACTGTGACCTCCATTGCTTTTTTTCATATAGGCAAAATACATTTAGGTTGTTATAAAAGGTTTCTGGAAGCTATTTTAAAGTTATTTCAGTGAGCTGATATCAAATTGTTTTAAAATATATCTTTTTACCTGGCTGATAAAATAAGAATAAAACAATATGAACATATGTTAGTCTTCTCTTCTATACTGTCAATCTTCTGTCGCGATAAGAGTTTATAAGGTGACCAAGACCAAGACGAGATCGACCCAAAATAACTTCATTCCCCCTGTTGGCACAATAAGAGCTTGGCTAGACTCCCAAGAGGGGCTTAATAGCATATAACTTTGCTTCCTTCGTTGTTAAATGAAAATCCTTACAACCGGTTTAAAGTCAGTGTTTTGAAATGAAAAAGGCAGACAGGCAGTGACAAGCAGCCTTAGCCGCCGCATATGCCTTTTCACTCCCCGTATATCCATGTGAATGGGGATTCAGTAAAGTACAATGTCCTGTTTCGTTCGAGGGGGTTAAAATTTTCCGATTATTGAGGGCATAAGCTAACTATTAACTTCTCATTCAAATTATTTTTATTTAAAAAAATAGTGTTTATTATCCCAATTTCAATATTTATGAATAAACATAAGAACAAAGAACGTCCACTGCCAGCATTGAATTTGAATCATAAATTGGGCAATTACCCAATGGAAAACTGTTATCTTTGCCAATGCTTATACCAATTTTCATCAAAATTCCTAAAAATTTCACGAAAATATTGCAAAATGTACTTTTAATTCCAAAAATCACAAAATTCAATTTTCAGTTTAAAAACGTAAGTTATATATCGTTGGAAAGAGTACAGAAAGCACCTTCAGAATCTGAGAAAAAAATAACAAGTCTAGAGCAGTCCAAAGTTGTAAATTTTGCTGTTTTCGGGCAGCTATTTAACCGGAAGTAGACGTCGGAGGTCAAATGTCAAAGTATCAACTTATAGTCAAGGTCAATGACTTTTTACATATTAATGGTCAAGATCACCAAAGGTCAGGGTTATGAGATATATGCCTTCAGACTTTAAAAAATTCAAACGGAAGTTGCAAAAAATCAAAATCGAAATTCAAAAATCGGCGTCAAGTGTTTTTTGCGCAATCGAAAGAGCTTACAAAAAGCAACATTACACAAATCGGAGTTAACCTTGAGGCCCCATTTTGAGTTTTACAAAAAAGTAACATTTTAATATGTTGGTCAAAGTATTACTTCCGGTCAAATTTTAATGACGTATGACAATTAGACCGGAAGTAGAACGGAAAATAGAAACCGAAAGTTTGAACCCATTTCACGCGTAAACAGGAAATGGCGCAAAATATTTTAATAGGTCAATTTGTTCAGATTTATCGTCTCTCTTTGCAATAAAAATTTAAACTCAATCGGAAAAAATTTAAAAAACGCCAAAAAAAAAATTCGAAATTCGGCGAAAATGTTTTAAATTTTGTATTAAACCATCCATGTCACGCATCGTTGAATAGAGAAAATCAAGTACATTTTGATTGTGAAATCCATATTGATGTGAAATAAATGCATAGTGAGTTAAATCTTCATTCGAAAAATAAAAACAAAATTTAAAAATATATGATTATGAATTGTTTTCACAATTATATTGTTGAAAAGAAAAAAAAAACAAATGGGCATTGATAATTTGTAAAACTCAACTCCTTGTGTATGTTAGAGAAGATGATACAGTTGTCAAAAGTTGTTTGCATTATAGTCAATATATTTCTTATTTATACCGGAGGTGTGGTCATCCGATGTGATCAAAGGTCAAGGTCAAAGGCTTATACAGGCAATTTATTCATCGATGGATTTGGACGATTTATGAATAATATGCTTAAAAGAGCAGACTACTATGTGTTTATATTCCATCCTTCTCAAGAAATCAGAATGCATTATCCCGAATCTCGAAGAAAATAATAAAAGGACAATTGATAAACAATAATAAAAAACGTGCCTGGATAACTGAGGGGATTCAAGAATTTGTAATTTCACGGATACATAATTATATCGTTTATTCTACCCTTTCTCTAAGGTATGTTATTTTCATAAATCAGCCTCTACCTTTTAGGTGACTACACAGTTAAATTGGGTTTTAATAACGGAGAACATTAGAGAATCAGTATACTTTATCTTAGTACCAGCACGGACAATCTGACAGGTAACTTCCATTGAATCAACACGTTCATTTGTCTGTTACTATGAGTGTGTTGGATTTTTTTCTCTACGGGACTTATATGTTATATGTTGAATACATTGTCGTCACCTCTGCCTGGTTGTCTTTCCGTCCATACTGTGAATGCGATAGAGATTGTGATGAAACTTGCTTTGAACTAGTCAGTTACCAAAAATTCTCTGTCATAGATTCTGTATGACGTGCTGTGATTGGTTGTTATGAACGTCAACAGTACGTGACTTAGATATAACACTTTTTTAGATTACAATCGATCAAAATAATAAAAAGGTTGAAATATTATTTTTTTCGAAATGAACATATGTTTTTCCGATTCTGGTCAGATCGCACATCCAAAACTGCAAATGCCACACATAATCTGACACGATAATCTGATATAAATCGTTAGTGGATGAATGTAAAATGGCGCAGTTTTATCAAACCTGAAATGACGAACGTAAAAAGACATTTATTCGGTTTTTTTTTGCCATAACTGGTCTATTTCAGAAAAATAATTTGTGCAGATTGATAGAATTGTTGAATAAAATTCATCCCGGAAATATGGGATCAACCGCCATCTTGAAACAGATGACTTCTCCTTAAACCTTTTTTGGTGATCAATGTATAATCCGATTTGCGAAATTTTGATTCATATTGCATTTGCAATCGATTGCTTAAAGTGGAGTGGGGACCTATTTTTTGAAATTTGATTTAGCTTTTTAGTTATTTCTGATTGATGTTTTTCTTAACCGTTGGTGACCTTGTAGGGTATTGTCATTTTGAATTATCCTACTATGACTTTAAAATGCAATTTCTGGTCAATCTTAGAAGCCCATTGATTGGTAAGGGACCATCAATGTTGGTACCTGGTTTACACTTTTGAGAGTTATACCATATTATAATTATAATTATGACCATAGAACAACATATCATTGGTGACCTGTTGAAACTTGGTATGTACCATATTTGGTAGCTTGAATTTTTGAAAGCGCGTAAAAAAGTGGATCTTGAACATGATAACAACCTCGTATTCTTAGCCTGATTATAAAAAAACATAATCACAAATGACAGGTATAATAAACAGTAAGATTTAAAACCTCGCAAAACATTATAATTGTATAAGGTTTCGATTTTATCTTTTTTTCAAATTAAAACAGAATATTTAGACACGGATTCATTATCTTATGTTATCTATTCTTTGGTTGAGCTTCGACAGTATCGATTGAAGAAAACATAATAACGTTACAATATTAAAATATAATTTTATAGAAACTGTGAAAAGATTTTGATAAGACAGAGGGAGAGATCTTTTGGAGATGACATTGGGGAATATCATAATAATAGAATGAAAGTTTAAATAAAGGAAGAAAGGGTATCTGAAGGACAGAATGAATTCGATCTCAAGAAAACATATCTAGAACTGTAAACAGCGCCTAGCGTGGAACCGAGACATTACCCCATGGATTTCGAAACTTTTAATTCATTTTCTTTCAATTTTTTAAAGTCTAAAAATTTTAAATTAGAAATTAAAATTTTGGGTATCTGATACAGAAACCAACTATATAAATACACAAAAGAAGCCCATTTAAAGATAGCTGAGTCAGGGACATTCTGCACTTTATATTTTAAGGCCATGAGAGTTATACAGTCTCCAAACATATTTTGTGCACATAATGCAAGTCACTTCCGGGTAACCAAAGTGACCAAAACTTTCATGTAAGATATTCATTTTTGATTCCAGTACACTTAAATATCTATAATGAGAACAGATATACTCTTATCATTTTCAGTTTGAGCAAACAAGCTTCCCAGCAAATCAATAATCTATTCCATAACAATGCATGCCAAAAAGATCTGGATCTGTGAGTTAGCTCTCGACATTATGCCCTATAGATTTAAGACCCTTTTGAACTTAAATACCTTTCGGGTGTTCTCTCAGCCTTTTTTTTTAGTAAAAATTGCTTTTCAGGCAAGGTCATATACGCCAACTGACAGCATTGAATTTGAACAAAAACTTAAACAGTACAGTAACTATCACAATAGAATAGAAATATTTTACCTTCAATCATAGACTTCTTGGGTTGGTAAATGTACAATATTACAAAGTTTCATAAAAATCTGTTAAGAATTGTACATTCTAACAAGGCAACAACTCATTAAATATTTTTCGATAGCGTTTACAAGCTAAAAACCAAATAGGTTTTTAATAACAAGGGCAATAATTCATGTTGAGTACTAATAACAGGCTCATGCGTGGTCAAAATCCGTAAAGAATTGTGCCTTGTAGGGTGTTGAGCCAAAAACACTTTTTGAAGAAAAGGGGCCATAATTCATATCAGGGTTCATCCTCGAAAATCAAAATCCATAAAGAGTTGCACAGTGTAGGGTGTTTACAAGCTTTTCAAGAAGAAATCTCATCTCACGTGGGCGTATAAAAACGGCATACTCTGAAATTTTTCATTCTTTATTTTTTGTTTTATTTTTTAAATTTCATTTCACATACAGCATCTAGTTTGATTTCATTGTAATGTGCTTGAAATCAGATTTCCATTTGTGTTTATTTAAGACGGCTACACTTAACTTTCAGAAATATGCATTATAATTAAAAATATGTGATTTAACATCTCAAAGCGGACTCAAAAATTCAGAATTATAATTAAATGTGATAATTCACATCTCTAAGAGGAGAAAATCGAAAATTATGTGCATATATTTATGGAACATTGGTATTAAGTTTCAAAAATATGATTATTAATTATTGTCAATAAGTGTCATAAAAAGGGTATATATAATTTGTAAAAATTAACTCTCAGTATTGGTTAGAGAATTTGATACAGTCAAAGTTGTTTAAAAAAAGTCTATTTCGGGATACGTATACACCGGATTTTAAACTTTGTCAGCGAATATGAGCATACTAATGGTGGCCGGGGTCAAAGACATTCTACATTGAACGTTCTACGGTCATTAAAGGACCAGGTCACTTGATATAGATTCAAAGGAAAATTAAAAAAACATAATTAGCAATTCAAAAAAACTGTTCGCAAAAAATTTTATATTAAGTCATTAGAGTTTGATTGACACCAAAATCAAACAAATCGGATAAAAAATTGCTAAAATGCGTCAATCTGAGATGACGGCCGAGGTATCACTTCTGATTTTTTTTTCTATGTGGATTCCAATTATGCATTATAGACAATATATTTGTTTTTTTTCCATATTTCTAATGTACACCGAAAGCTGGATTTAGATGAAACTTGATATGAGTGTTTATGATCACACAAGGATGGACCCTATTAAAAATCAGCGAAATCCGAAAAATTATTGCCCTTGTTCTTGAAAGGCTCGTAAACACTCTACAATGTGCAACTCTTGACGGATTTTGATAAAACTTGGTATGAGTGTGTGTTTACTCAAGGATGAACCCTATTGAAAATCAGCTAAATCGCAAATGTTTAGTTTGAGTTTTTCCACTTGTTCTTTGAAAACGCGTTCAATTTTACCAAAGGATGAACCCTACTGAACATCAGATAAATCGAAAAATATAAAGTAGGCCTATAAGTTATTGTCCCTGTTTTTTAAAACGCGTTAAATATTTGGATCTCAAAGCAAAATTCTTAACCAATTATAATGAAACTCACTGAAAGTGTTTGATATTACCCAAGGATGAACCATATTGAATATCAAAATTATCAAAATATATTTAATGTAACGTATTGCTCTTGTTCTTTAAAACGCGTTCGTAGTAATATTGTACATTTGAAAAGAATTACATAATTGAAAGTTGAATATTTCATTCCGCTGATTGTTGACAAGTTTTTATTTAAAATCAATGGTGCAGGTTGGCGTATATTACCTTGCCTGTCAAGCTATCTTTATTTTAGAGATATATTGGTCCGCTTTGAAGACTGTAAATTTTATGACAGTAGTTGACTTTTGAAAGTTTTAGATATTTCTTACAGACAGACAGATGGTTAATACATTGCAAGCCTAATTGCACCATGGTATATTTATGATACATTTAGGATTATCTACTTACCTTCATTAATTAAAATGTACTAATTTAAAAAGTAATCTGATTTAATCTATACCTGTTTCTAATCTGATAATCTATACATATAGTTATCATTGTATTTCTCTTTACCATAGCAATCCATGTCAAAAATACAAAATTTGGTTGAAAAAAGTGTGCTACGAATTTTCGAAAATGTTTAACTGCTATTATGTAGAAAAATATGTGGACTATTCAAAAATGCAAACACGACGAAAATTGATCCATAAATGCACCTTCTAGAGCAAATTTTCAACTTTTTACACATTTGCAAATATGCAAATACTGGTTTGCAAAAATGTTTCAATTTATATTCATCAGCTTATTTGCCGCAGATGATGAAATGTTGCAATGCACAATTTGCTGCAGCTAATCCTGTTTGTGCACAGTACGATGCAGAAAAAAAACATTTCGAAAATATCCTGGCAAAGTACCCCAAGTAGACCCATGTGGCACCGAGTGGGACTTTGCAAATGTGGCAAAATGCAAGAGATTCTTAACAATCAACCTTCTTAAACATTTAGGTTACGTGCCAGAGCAGTCAAAATTTTGGTAAAAAGAAAAATACAAAAATATAGAAATCCTATAACCAATTCTTTTTTTTTTAAACTAAAAGGCCGAAACATACTATTTTCTAGGATTAACTGGTCTAAGCAATGAGGTATATGTGCGCAAGGTACTTTTTTGAGAAAAAAAATTATATCACAGTCGTAATTTGCTGAACTACATAGAGAGTCAATTGAAATTCAACCTGGATGTGCCACGCCCATCTATTTTTTTCCATGAATGTCATCACATTCTAAAGGTATATTCATGTTACAAATTTGTGAATTTGTTTTCGGGCAGCTTTAAAACCGGAAGTAGACAAAAGATTTTAAAGATCAAAGTATCAATTGGTAGCCGCGGTCAATGACCTTTGACATTGTAAAGGTCAGTGCCATGAAAGGTCTAGGTAAAGAAAATAAGCCTCCAAACTTCGAAAATATTCAACCAGAAATTGCAAAAATGCCAATTCGAAATTATAATAATAATAATATTAAGTTACAATTTTTATGTTCTTTCATTTGACACCAAAATCAGTCAAATTGGATAAGCGGTTATGTCGGTATAACTTCTGACGAATTTCAGGAAAATCAAAATCAAAAGAATCACTTCCGGTTTGGATTTTTTTTATGTACGATGACTACCGATAGGCATGAATTTTACCTTTCCCTATGACGTCATCTTGGAGGTCCTTGAGATGCGCGCGCCACACATAACCATTAGCGTGCTAGCATTTGAACGATCAACATCGTTCACCATTCACTCTACAATTAAATTTGTCGTCTGACTGTTTCTTAGTAAACAGATAGGAAATTTTTCCTTAGATTTTTTTATTACGTTGGTTTGTGATAACGTAAATAAATTGAGTTCAGCTATTATTAAGCTTGACTTTCGACGAAGCAGATTGTTGAATCAGCAAATTTAAAAATGGCCGAATCCATGGTCAACAATAGCTCTAATAAATCTTAACCCAAACCTAGTTGTAGTACTTCTAGTGAGGTGGAAGATTTTAACTTTGCCGAGATGATCTTTGATAAAGCAAAACCGGCAAGAAAACAAGCTAGTAACAACAAAGACAAACTTTCTGCGTCTCGGTATGACAAAAAAACGTCTGCTAGTCAAACCAGAGAGAGAGAAGACAAAACAGTAGTTGTTACTAATACTAGCCATACTAAGGAACTAATTCCAAATGATAACATTAATATGCAGATTACGGAAGAAAATTCTTTTTCTAAGAAAGATAAATTCGATGAGCTTAAATTAGACATGGATAAATTTAAAGACGAAATAAGAAGTATTTTGTCCGGAGTTCTAAATAGTTCCTCGTCTCCTGATAACAGGAAACGACGTCATACTGACGGAAATAAACAAACTCTGCCTGATAAAAGCAGTTATACTGTTTATGATTCTCTGGATGAATCGAATGAAAATGAATCTATTTCCGAGCTCACTCAAACTCATTTCAAGATTCCGAAGTTGTCGGATCAGCCTGGCAAAGATGTCATTGCTCAAATAGACGAAATTCTGGATGATTCACCATTCCTTGCTCAGGACACCCAGCAGGATGAAGAAAATCTCGAATTAGATTTTGAAGACAGTCTCATAAAAGATTATGTCATCTCTAAAACTGTGGGTAAAGCTGTTAATGGGAAAATTGCTCCAATTATTGAGAGTCTACTCAGCAATCCATTACCTGGTGACAAACTAACTGGTTTCATTGAAAAATATTCTAGACCAGAAAATGTTAAAGTGTTTGCTCCCACAGTAAATTATGAGATATGGCGAGTATTAAAACAAAATACAAGATTCCAAATTTCAAGATGGCCAAGACTTCTGAAAAACTTATCAAGGCATCTTATGCTTTTATGGCTGCAATAGATGAATTACTTATTTTAAAGAAAAATGTTCCAGATAAGCAAAAAGAGTTTACTTCAATCATTAAAACATCACTTGATGGGTTGACATTGTTAGGATCAACTGCGCTGGATTTACACCAAAAAAGGAGAGATTCCCTTCGATATGATGCCAACCTGCGTTACGCCAACTTAGTTTGTTGTCCAAATAGTAATGCTGATGTAGGATCATCCGGGTTTCTATTCGGAACGGATGTGGTAAAGAAAATCAAATACATCAAGGATTCTACTCAAAACTTTTCTGCAAATGCTGTTTCTAATGTAAAACCCAGCACTTCAGCTTCTGGTCAAGATAACAGCTACAGTAGAAGTAATATCTTTAACTACAAGGGAAGCTCTCGCTATGGCAATAAAGGGAAGTCTTTTTTAGGCTACAGCAGAAGGGGTCCAAAAAGAGGAGGGGGACCCTCCAATACTTACAACAAAGGTCGACAAGACAGGAAAAAATAGAAAATGCTGTTGATATGGTGAGTTCTCTTGTTCTCAATAATGATTGGGAGAAATTTCTATCATTATCTATTTTATACTTGCCTCGGTTGCAAGAAGCTTTCCAGGCAGGCAGACTAAGGGATAATTTAGAATTTTGGAAAAGTCTGACATCAGACAACTTTGTGTTAAAGTCTGTTTGTGGAACATCTATTGAGTTTGATGATTTACCTGTTCAGTCTAATCCCCCTGAGCCTTATCATTTTGAGAAACATAAAGCAGCTAAGATTTCTCAAATTATTGATTCAATGTTGTTTAAGAAAATTATTGAACCCTCACTTTAAGAAGAAGGTGAATTTTTCTCAAATATTTCCACTAGACCCAAAAAGAATGGTTCTTTAAGAATCATTTTAGATCTTTCAAATTTAAATGAATACGTCACATTTTAAGATGGAATCTTTATTTAATGCAATTAATTTGATAACTCCTAACTGCTTTATGGCTTCTGTGGATTGGAGTGAGGCCTACTTTTCTATTCCAATAAGAAAAGAAGATAGAAAGTTCCTAAAATTCCGATGGGGAACTAAATGTTATCAATTCACATGTTTGGCAATGGGTTTAGGAAGTGCTCCAAGAATATTTACAAAGTTAACCAAAGTTTTGTTCTCAGAACTTAGATGCTTAGGTCATACTAATACATCATTCATTGATGATTCCCTCCTTATTGGAGACTCGATTGAAGATTGTCAAAATAATGTGATGAATACAGTAAAATATTCTATATCTGCAGGTTTCACTGTAAATTATGAAAAATCAGTTTTCAAACTTGATCAAGAAATAATTTATTTGGGGTATATCATTAATTCTAATGATATGAGTATTAGATTGACTCCTGAGAAAGCCCAAAAAATTAAATCTGCCTGTTGCAATTTGTTAACAAGATTCAATAGGGTATCAATTAGATGTTTAGCTGAAGTGATTGGCCTTGTGGTTTCTTCATTTCCAGGAGTCGAATATGCTCAACTGTATTATAGAAGATGTGATAATCTAAAGACTAAAGCATTGTCAGAAAATTTTGGCAACTTTGACAATTTCATTCAAATCCCATCAGATTGTATAGAGGATGTTAAATGGTGGATTTCTCATATAGAACATGAATTCAAATCCCTCTATATTAGCAATCTTGATATTGTTTTACAATCTGACGCCTCCAATTTGGGATGGGGAGGCATTTTTAATGATCAGGAAACTGGAGGACATTGGTCATCTATTGAGGAAAGCCTTCACATTAATGAAAGGGAGTTATTGGCTGTCAAATATACTTTGATGGCTTTCTGTAAAGATGTTAAGGACAAGCATGTCCTTCTACAGATTGACAATACAACTTCAGTTTCTTACATAAACTCTCAAGGTGGGAGAATGCATCAGTGTAACTTAATTACAAGACAAATCTATATGTGGGCTATGGAAAGAAATATTTCCCTTTCTGCATCTCTTATAAAAGGTGTGTTAAATGTTCGAGCAGAATTTCACATGATAATTCTGAATGGTTCCTAAACATGGATATATTTCTAAAATTAACAGATATTTGGGGTATGCCTAAGACTGACCTTTTTGCAAGTCACATTAATAATAAAGTGGACAGATTTTATTCCTATAAGCCTGATCCAACAACGTCTGCCATTGATGCCTTCTCAGTGTCACGGAACGATTTCTTTTATGCATTTCCCCCATTTTGCATTATAGGCAGGGTATTGCAAAAGATTGAGCAGGATAAAGCTTGCGGTTTTTTAATTGTTCCTTGGTGGTGCTACCCAATACTGGTTTACAAAACTTATGAATTTAATCATTGATTTTCCTTTTCTTTTACCAAGTGTAGATGTGACCCTGACCCATCCAACACGAAGAGTGTCAGAGTTACCAAAAATGAAAATGTTAGCTCTACTGGTGTCAGGAGATCGCTTAAGGATCTGTTAAAGCAGACCAGACCTGCGTTTCATCAAAAGCAAATAGTCATCAAAGGATTCCCTGTGGATAAAAAGTTATGTGTTTAAACAACTTTGTCTGAGTACCTATTAAGAACTAAATCCTTTAGAAAACAAAATAACCTTTTGCTTAGTTTTGTTAAGCCTTTCAGGGCAGTATCTAGGGACACGATTTCTAGATGGCTAAAATTAGTTTTAACAGCCTCAGGTTTTAATACAACTTTATATGTTCCTCACAGTATCAGATCTTCTGCTTCTAGTGCGGCTTCAAGAGCGCATGTGCCTATAAGTACAATTTTGAAAACAGGTGGCTGGAACACTGACTCTGTGTTTAGACGATTTTATGATAAACCATCAAATGAAGATGGCCAATTCAGTTCAGTTTTGTTAAATGAAAATATAAAAATCTGAATTCTTTCTCAGAATAGACTTTGGTAATGGTTACAACTTTGAAATCTCAAAGGACCCCCAAGATGACGTCATAGGGAAAGGTAAAATTTAAAAATTAAACGAGCTTACCTGTAAGTTGATGTTTGATTATAATTTTACCTTTCCCATGACGGTCTTGGAGGTCATTTGAGATGCGCGCGCCACACATAACCATTCTTAGTAGTGGGCATGGTTATAAGAATAGATAGCAAAGGGCAGGGAAAAAGAACCAACCCTCTTTAAACAATATTGCAGACAAATAAAATAGGGAGGGCAAATGACCTCCAAGATCTTCATGGGAAAGGTAAATTATAATCAAATTCCGTTGGCATTTATCAGTTACATCGGAAATTGTTTAACCGGAAGTTCAAATTGATTCCTGTGCAAACCGGAAGTGAGTAAATAAATAAATAAATAAATTCCATTTTGTTTACTTTCTTAATTTGTCTTTGCACCAAAAACTTTAGATTAATCGCACTTAAAATAGCAAAGTTGCAAAAAATGGCAAAATTTGGTTGAAAAAGTGTGCTTCGAATTTCGAAAATGTTTAACTGCTATTATGTCCCAGGTCAATAAAAACAAACATCATTACATTTGTATCACAAGTAAATAAGAAAAACGTTACGCATCTGATCTGTATACATCGACTGGTAAATAATAAAAAACAAATATTATTACAAAATTTGGTCAACTTAAAATAATATTTAATCAATCAGTATATTATTTGTAGATTTTAGATTTCCATCATTCTGGTAGAGGCTATATCAGGAATAAAGAGAAATAAAGATTTGTCCACAACATATTGGTTGTTTTTAGTATTCAGCTCCGGACTGTTTTACAATAAAAAATGACCTGTTTTTCTTTCTACCTCATTTTTTAACACGGTTAAGGAATTTCAAAAATTTCTTGACCAAGTTGTTCCATAATGTTCAATAATTGATAATGTGCTCTATCAACTCTCCTCGCTGCTGAATTACCGCCGCTACACGCACGTTGATATTGGCAATGACTCATGTCAGTCGGAATGTTCCCAATCTCTCAACGTGTGATGGTTTTCAAAGCTTCTAGAGTTTGTGGATTGTTGGCATAGATTCTCTCACATATTGTCTTTTTGGGTTTTTTCAATCCGCTGCTGCGTCGTTAACTGTTTAATCACATCCATGGTGGTACCACGGGAAATATCTAGGCCTCTACTCTACAGACATTCCTTGTGGTACCGGAATGAATAAGAGAAATTAGGCAGATGGGCGTCTGATAGCCAAGTTTCAGGAGACTGGGAGTGTCGGAAATAATAATGAAGTTCACAGAGGCCATCCATTATCAGCTCGTACTCTGGACAGGATTCAGACGTTGCGGGACCGTCTTGAGGAGCGTGGATAGAGCACATTATCAATTATTAGGGAAAAAAAACTACGTAATAGGTTTTCAATTTCTACAGATTTTTCATAGATAAAATGGTCATCATTGTGGAACAACTTGATGAAGAAATTTTGGAAATATCTTAATAATTGTGTCCAAAATGAGATAGAAAGAAAAATCGTTTTTATGACCCATCCTGTTTATGGAACGTTCATTGAGCTGATTAATGAGATTACGTCTATTCATTTCTATTCAATAAGACAAACAAGATAACAATAGAAAATGTCAGAAAAAAATTATTGCCGTAAGGTTTATTTGATATTTTTGGTATCTTTTTGTTATTTTCACTGCAGCACTGAACAGTCATTGTTCATACGAAGGGGCTGTATGCATGTTGAGTATCCATCAGTAATAAGAAATTTGATATATCTTTTAAAAAGGTTTACTAATCTTTCTATGTGTTATCGGGAACATTGAGAGAACAAACTCACTAAACCAATTTTCAATCAGACGACTGTGGTTCTTGCAATTCCCCTAAAACTAAATGTTCGATGACACACTAATCACAAAATTGCTTGTATCACTTGAGGCTTTAAACACTTAGTTTTAGTGGAATTGCAGGAACAACAGACGCCGATTAATATTTGTAATGGTGCAAATTGATACTGTCCCGATTTACAATTAAGAAACCTCTTTACAATCCCCATAATATATTCTTCATACAACAATAAATTCTGTACCAAACTGTGAGATTCCAATGGGAATATAATATGACACATTGTGGCATGAGAGTAAGACATTTTCCGTGTATCTAGGCTATTAGTTGTATTTCTGATTTATAGATTTTCTACAAAAGATAATTTTAATCTGGTAACAAAATATACAATGTAATATATTTCCAAATAAATAATAAAATATACGCTGTTCATGTAAAATAATTCAAATCAATTTTTACCTATTTGTACATTTTGACCTGAAAACAGAAAAAAAAATGCATATGAATGTAAATCTATTTGTACAAATTTTATATTTTAGCAAAGCAATGAAATATTATTTTGTTAAGAAAATTATGGTAAATATTTTCCGTTCTTTTGAAAAATCTATATCCATCCATTGGTGTTTGAAAAATTTAATAAAATATAATAAATTTTTCATTTAAAAATTTAAGAGTGAGAAAACAATGACACATAATGACAAAAAGTTAAATATATTTTGAAAGATAGCTTGCAAGGTAGGGTTATATACGCCTACTTGCAGCATTAAATTTGAATAATAGATTGGGCAATAACTAAAAAAAAAAAAAAATCATTTTCACTGAAAATTGTTATCCATGCAAATGTTCACACCACGTTTCATCAAAATCCATTGGAAATTGAAGCTTCTATTTCACCTACAAACATATATTTTTTTACTTTATCCGCTTATGTCAATAAATATAATACTGTTTTTAATTATATGAAATATGAAATAAATCCAGGATAATCTCTTCCAGAGTACTCTACGTGCACATCCACGGAGCTTTATAGATGTTTATGAAATGAACAATTTCACATAAACATCTGTTTCGTAGTAGCTTCGCTACCACTCATCAGGTTCTCCTGACGAGTGGTAGCTAAGCTACTGCGAAACAGACTGTTGAAAAAACTTAATGTTTATGTGAAATTGTTCATTTCCTAATCATCTAAAACTGTTTTATATATTTTGTTAGTATTTGTTTAGTATAGGAAGAGTATAATTATGTGGGAAAGGGATATTTTGCAAGAGTTGTCGATATGCTATGGGAATTGAAGCTTCCCACAAAAATATTTTTTAGAAATTTTACAAAGTCAAGTGTTATAAGTCGAAAACCATTCATCGAAATTGTCAAATTGGAACAAACAAACAACAAACATCTTTATTCATAGCTATAAGGCACAGACCTACAGTTCTTATACAAATAATTTTATAGTGATTTAAGCTAATATCGAGTATTAAAAGGAAATGTAATAGACATGCATTGTTTTGTTCAAAAAATATAAATTGGCTGAAGCTTACTTACTGTATTTATAATCAGCAGAACTTTAACCAAGCATTTCATTCCTAATTTCAAAACCTTTAGTTATAATATACACCGATAATTTACAAATTTCATTTAGATCTTTTGAATTAAATAACAGAATTAAATTACTTTCAGTTGGAGTTTTAAGGAACCATGGTGGGAGAAAGTTTTCCCTCAGATCTCTCAAAATTGGACAGGCTATCATATCATTTATCCACAGAGATTTCTATCAGATTCTACAGGAATCCTGTCTTTTCTAGAACATTCTTTTTAACTTTAAGAGTAAGAGTCAATATAATTCAAATTTTTCTCCAAAACATTCTGATTAAACATTGTAGAAAATTCATGTAAAGTCTTGTTACAAGAAACCTCTAGATCTTTCTTTCATTAATATGAATACAAAGAACTGCAAATATGAACAGTAGGACAGACACAAAACTGAGAACTAGGAATTAAAATGTCAACCAAAAGTTTCCTGTATTATGAATGATTAATTTTGATTATGGATTTTAAAGTTATATCCTTGAGAGAGGTGTTTGATAATATTTATAGGACAATTCCTATATCACTATTCCTGTATTATTGTATTTTACAGCTCTTTGGCATTTTAGTGAGGTATTTGATTTTTATGTTTCAATTTGTGAATAAATTTTGTTAATATAAATAGTTGCTGGTTTGTCTTTAATTTACTGTAAACATTCTGTCGTAAAAATCTGGCTGCATCATCCCCTCCTGGGTTGCAGATCCTGATGTGTTTGCTTATAAGGCACGAACTACATTATGAAATTGGTCAATTTCGAAAAATCTAGATTTTGAAACTCTCAAGTCTATTTTATTCTCTGGAACTTGAATGAAATCTGCTCTCAATTCAGCTAATAACTTTGAGGTATTTTCAATACGTTTGCTTAAAGTGCTTATGAATTTTAAAATATTGAGTCTTTAGGTGGAACATAGCAGCATCTATGACCGCCGCCTTATCAATTCCATAGCTCAAACTAAGTTTCATCAAAATCAAGTGAAAATTGCAGCTTCTATTGCATTCACAATACAATTTTGACGAGATTTTGGGCAATAACTCAAAAAACGTTGTAGGTTTTATTGCATCAACAATAACATTTCTTACTAAGTCAAGGGTAATAACTAAAAACCTTGAAAAAAAGTTAAATTCGAACTTGACTGCCGTCTTATCGATTCCAATGCTCACACCAAGTTTCATCAAAATCCATTAAAAATTGTAGATTCTATTGCACCCACAATAAAATTTTGGCGCAATTTAACGAATTCAAGTGTAAAACGTTCAACGTTGACCAACACATGT
Source organism: Nipponacmea schrenckii (assembly GCA_030562195.1). Lineage (NCBI taxonomy): Eukaryota > Metazoa > Mollusca > Gastropoda > Lottiidae > Nipponacmea > Nipponacmea schrenckii. The sequence goes on along the minus strand of JAUJPP010000007.1, from coordinate 22,798,873 downwards.
CACATGTAACCTATATTCTCAAATATTTGTTTTTTTTCATTTATATTTATTTTGGTGATATGAATGTTCAATAAAGGATTTAAGAAAATTGTGAAATTTATCCAAACATTCCGTAATTTTGCTTTGTTTTATTCTGTTATAATTTAATAGGAAATTCTAAAAACTGTTGAAATGAAATGAATGGAGTTTTACGTTCTACTTTTCTGAACCTATTTAAAACTGTTGAAGTAAATCAAAATACCTTATAACTTGTTGAGCTTGACATGTCATAAAAAGAATTATGAATATCAAACTCCTGTAAGAATTAGCAATGTATACCAAGTTTGAACCATAGTGGTTGTCTTAGTGTGTTTAATTTGGTTTAAAATAGTTCACCATTCTAATAAAACTTAAATTTCTCAAAAGCACGCATACTTATATTTCTTATTATAAACTGAAGTATAAATATTTGACCATTTGGGAACAAGATAAGTATTAGGCTTAATTATTCAAATTGAAAAAGCGACAAATAATGATTATGTTTCTTTAAAACTAGCATAATTTTAAGCCTATAGAAACACTAATTACCAAAAACCTTTCTAATCTTTGAAAGACATCTCTCCTAACCACACAGGAATCACTAATATAGTCTACCACATTTGTCATTATCAAATGCAATGTAGAAAAGAGGTTAATATATATAGCAAAAGAGAAAGCCATGAGGTAGGTTATTAACCAGTGTTTCTCAACCAGGGTCAATATGGACCTCTAGAGGGGAATTTAAAAGGAAGGGCAAATTGGAGGGATTTAGAAGTAAGGGGGGATTGGGGAATGACTAAAAAATGGGGAATATACTTCGAACTATGAGTATCGAGAGAGATAAAAGTGCTGTTAGTGATTGATCACCAAAGAGGTTAGATGAATTCTTGTATTTGTGCTTTCGTTTTATGTTTCCAGTTCGAATCAAGCTTATCGGAGAAAAGGGGGCGCCCCCATGTAAGGAGATGGGTGCCCAGAATAGTCTCAGATGCACGGAAATTGATCCTAATTTCAAAATTTCCCAGGAAGGAGAATGCTTCCTAGACCCTCCTCCAGTGACCTCGAGCCTGTAGAGCTGTAGAGTTGATGGGAAAAAGTTACGACACATTTCGCCAAGAGGGGGGGGGGGGGGCTCATAAAAAGGTTAAGAAGCACCGAAGAGAACAATGCTAAAAACACGAAGAAAACACTTAAAGGGGCCCAGGCTTGATTTGTTTCGGACACATGAAATCTTTTGCTTAGCTAATCAGAAATAGTCTATAGAGCTTACCTTTGAAATTTGAGCCTTCAAATTCATGTGTATCCATAATTATCTGTGTTTGAAAAATCATAACGTCTTAAGAAATTACGAACGTCCCGCCATATTGGAAAACGGTTCGTCTTGATAATCAAAGAGTTATCCTTCCCGTCGTGCAATAGCGGTCATCTATATAAATAGACTACAACGCATATTCAATTGTAGACTTTGTCAACAGGACACACAATTTTCAGACTGACTGGAGACCAGCCGCGTACAGCACGGAAAAAAAAATGAAAAGTGAATTTTTTTGTTTGAGGTATATTTCAAGGTATTTTGCGATTTTCTTAGAGCTTGAGTATTTCTGAGGACTGTTTAAATGTAACAAAGGCCAAAACGACCCCTAAAAATCAAGTCTGGGCCTCTTTAATAAACAGTTCTGTGAAAGAACCGTTTCATTCCGCCATATTATTTTCAGTGTTGTTTTGTTATTTGTTTTTTCTAATACATTTAAACTTTAAACATGTACTAAAGCACCCGATACAACCGCTGAAACTTTCTTTCAAAGAACTATTAAAATCGATGGTCTTTGAAAAGGAGTTGTATGATCATATATTAATATGTATGAATCATACAGACCTTTCGAAAAGGCAACTCAATGTTAACGAATAGGAAAATTTTGACCAATCAAAATAAAATAATGCCACTTATGGGCCGTCCATTTCAAGTTTTACGTCCAATTAAATTAATTTAGTTTATTTTCGATAAATTTTTAAATGACTGATTTTTTTGTTTTCTTCATACTTTTAAGCCGTTAATTAGAGACCAACACGCATATTGCTACTTATTTCATAATAATTATTTTGTATTTTTCAAAACAAAACCGTAATTTTCGCTAAAACGTGTACTCGCCCCAAGGTCAAGAAAGACCAAAGGGGCAATTCGACCTGTTTTTCTGGCATTATACAACCGATGATTCTGAGCAATTTATAAATAATATGCTTTAAAAAGGCAGAATAGGCTATATATTTATATATTATATGGGGCATTATTATGAGGAGCCAATGAAGTTCTCTGCTTGAACACTATTAAAAAAAAATCCAGGGGGGGGGGGTGGGACAAGAAAGATTCCAATGCCCCCTCCCCCTCCCCCTTACTACAGGCCTGCTCTTAGCTTAGTAGTTTAGTAGGGCCACTCTGAGAAAGGTAACTTACATTGAATCAATATGTTTTGTTCTGTTACTTATTCTGAAACTTGTTGACCCTATTCTTAATTCAGCTATTTGGACAGACATGGCTGCTGGAGGGTCAGAGAGAATACAAGCACAAAATTTTGGGATTTTCCACACATTCGTGGGTGCAGGGTTTTTAAGCGATTTAAATACTTCGAATCCACCAAACCTTGATACATGTATATTTTGAATATGGATTTTTTCGTAGTTCATCATGCCATTATTGCCCGCCTACACCTTCTATGCACACCTGTGGTTGCGTCAACAATCATCTTGTACTTATGTTTTATGTGTACCACCCTGTAATGTTGATTATTTTGGTTGCGCATGCTATTTGAAGTGGCGAACGAGCCATTTAAATTCTTTTTAAAATTTGACGCAAACGCAGGTGTGACATGAATGGTATAGGGGGAATATGTATATGCCATATGTAAGCATTTTCACTCTTTGGTATTGTTTGAAAGCTACTAAATGCTCAGAAACTAGTATGGCTACCATTGTAAGCAACATAAATCACCAATAACACAAAAAACAATCAGACTTAAGACCATTGATTTTAAAAAATCAGGCCCTTTGGCGCTGTGCCAAAAAAGTGGATTGCCACTAGAAAAATTCTACCAACCAACCATCTTCAACTAATGACCACATCCCATGTATTTATACCTATATTGACTACAGACTCCTAGTGGATCAATAACCATTGGCTGTTACAAGCAGTAATGAACTGTCAAACAAATTTACTTGTTTTTGTCCAAACTTGGTATGCCTCTTTACGTATTGCTGTGATGTCAGATGAGTTTGATTTGTAGCACAATTGTTCAAATATTAGTTTTTGAATTATTACCTTTGACAAAAAAAAGATTCTTGCTAGCAAATTAGAGACAATATGACAAAAGTTTATTTATTTCTATTCTATAGGCAAGCATGAATATTTCTTTAGCCAAATATTAGAAAAAAATATACCTCAATTTCAATTGAATTTTTACAAATTTCACTACCTTTGAGTAAAAATGTAATACAATGAGAAAGTTTACTTATTGTTTTGAAACTATAGGTATGCATCGATATATCAATATTACAAGGTAAAATATATTCCCTCTTTTTGTATTTTATAGAGACTGAACAGATTTGGATCTGGCAGTGAGAGAGAGATACCTTCTTGAAGATGTCATTGGGGAATAACTTGACTTCATTTTAATAAAAGATTTACATTTACATTGAAAGATTTTTAAAAGATTATATGTTTATTACTGTGCTGATTAATTAATTTGCTAAGCTGAAATGTTATCGTTTAGTCCAAAAATTGACTGTCCCGTTGAGCATTATGTTGGCTTCATTAGATAAACATTTTGGCTAATTTTAAATATATCCTAACAGAAGTTTATATTTTCTGCCTTCTCAGTATCAGGAATATTATGCAAAATAGATAATGATGGCTAGGTTGATTATCAGAAAGAGATACCGAGTTGAAAAACCAAAGCACAAGGTGGATTAAGGTTCCAAAGGATTTTTTATATGTAGTGAATATAAAATCAAGATTCATATTTTCTCAGTGTGTTATCTTATGTGTACCAAATTTACTGATAACATTGTTTTGCCTTATCCCAATTTTTTAATGAGACATCTGTAGTTCTTGTAATTCGATTTAAACTATGCTTATTATAACATACCTATCACTTTTTCCATAATGACCTCAATTGAAAATTGAGAAAACCTCAACAATCCTATAAATCCTTTAAAATGACTAAAAGCAAATTACTTAAATTCCTCTTTTTTTTACAAAAGTTCTAAACAAATAGATGTATCTTTCATGTTTGTTTACTAAATAACTTTGATTTTTATCATAGCCAAAGAGAATCTTAAACAGAATGTTCTTTTGAGATAAATAAGTTGATTGAGAAGGCTAAATGGTTATAGTTTCTTTACCTTTAAATAACATAAAGGAAAGTATTATGTTTAGTATTGGAGCCGCAGTGGCTTAGTGAGGTAGATGCTTGCTCGGTAACATGGTGGTCTAGGGTTCAATCCAGGCAAAGGTTGTGATGAACTTTCGCTTTCTCCTTTTCATTGATGCAGGTTGGATGGGCTGAAATTGAAAAACATGTCTATGTCCTCTTAACAATCCCTTGTGACTAGTTTTCATAAATGTTTGTCTTTGAATGGTACACTTTTTTTTCAGCATATAGATGGTTATTTAGTCCTGATAAAAATCCAATATTGCCGAAGAAGAATGTCTATGAATGAAAAATAATCCTATGAAAGCCATGCATTACAAGAAGTATTGGAAAATCTTAACTGAGTTTTGAAAAATGAATAAATAAATAGGAGATGATTTAATTTACAAAGTGGTGTAAATACGAGTCTTTTAATTAGTGGAATGACCTGGTGTCAAAATTACCAATAGAATCCACTAAATTAAGTAATTTCGAAACAACAATAATAACTTATAATTATATAATTGATATCATGTTATAGAGATATTTTATCTTTTAGTTAAGACACACGGTAAGTACAGCTTATGACTATTTACTCTTGTTGACTTAGTTTGAGTTATTATAATTTTATGAGCATTCTAAGAGGTAGTATTCATTTCATTAGCCAAAAATTTTTTTAAAAACCCTCCCCCCCCTTTATTATTTTAAATTCCTGAATAACATAAATTTCAAAAATCGTTAATGACACACAAAAAGAAAAACAGAAAGAAGGCTGTTGTCAAATTAGTCTGACAAGCGGTCTTATTTTGTGATTTATTAACTTCCCATTAATTCAATTCCGTGAATAAGGTTTGTCCATTTTTTTTGAGATATTTATAAATAATTTAGCCATTTTACACCAATTCATTACCTTGGATGTCGCCTGTCCGTCTTTCGGGGATATTTTATGTAAATATAAATGATGTATTCATTTCCCATCAATTGAAGCACGATGCATTCGATTAAGACAAGTGTCTACCTGACGAATGTTTATTGTGCACCACGAAACATCTATATAATGCATGAATTTACCATGCTATTTGTGAGAATATGTTGAAAATTATCCGAAAATGAGATGGTCATTTATGATACCGACTAGGATAAGAAGCTGGAGTCCAACAGTTTCAACCCGATGTTAAACTGATTAATACCGTATATTTGCGTAGTTCATTTACCCGAAATAGGGCCTGCTAAAGTAAGAGTAGGCATAATTCACAGTAACAAAATACTTTGAATGTACATGACCTGCATGACAAAGTCCAATTGATATAAAAATAACGGGGTTGTAGTCTTGCCGGTATGTTTACGGTTATGAATTTTATTCTGGTTTTCATTTGGATAAATATGTATATTGTATTGACAAGAGCATCTGATGCCACTGCAATAAGTTGATTTTGTCTAATCAGAGGCTACTAGTATAATCTATATGACTAAGAGTTGATATGTACTCAAATGATCCTAGTTTTCAAATGTGATGTTGAGTTGGCTGGACAACAATGATACTCTGAGAAAATTTTGCTTTGATCAAAGATAAAAACAGAAGAACATTCATTTCAGAGATTTCCTTTTAATATTATTAAAAATTTTATACATACAAATTAGTAAACAGAAAAAATAAGCTTAGAACTGTAGTCACAAATCATCATTTGTAGTAATTTCTTTATTGGGTAATCAATTAGGACAACGCCTTTGTAACATTTAGCCCTTTTGAGATTCTACAGGGTTCAATCCCGACAAATTCGGATTTCCCCTAGTCAGTGATGCAGGTCGGAGGGACTGACATGGAAAAGGCGTCTAGTCGTTCGGATGGGACAATAAACCGAGGCCCCGTGTGCTACAGACTGTGCACGTTAAAGATCCCTCCACAGTTGGAAATCGCAAAAAGAGTAGGCTAATGCCACTGTCTTGGCAAAATTTCCCTCATTGCACACTGCATGGCGTTGCCCGTCTTCATTAGCCCATAAGGTGCAGAAGAGTAGGACGAAAAACTCCATTCATTTCATTTCATTTTTTTTTTTAGATTCTACAGCCACAGAAGAGAAGATAGCACAGTCAGTCAGTTGAAGTTGTTATACTTTTAAAATGCTGGTGCTTGGTTCTTTCTGTAATTTTCATTTGTTTTCTGGAAAATAAACATTTATTTATCTCAATTAGGAAAATTTATCACAGTAGTTTGGTCACAAATAAATTTTATCACAGTAATTCGGAAATAAGGTCAAAATAATTTTGTTTTAAAGTAAACTGATCTCAGTAATTTGGTCACAAAGTAAATTGATCACAGCGATATGGTCACAAAGGTCATTTTTTCACAAGGTAAATTGATCACAGCTATTTGGACATAAGGTCAAAAAGTATGTTTATCAGAATTATTCGTTTATGAAATAAATTGATGACAGTTATTTGGGCGCAAGGTTTTAAGTCACATTAGTGTACCTATTTGCAGAGATAAGGATAATTTAAGGTTCAGTCAAAATATGACCCTACTGTAATCTTATATACATGTATTGTATTAATCTTTTTACGTGTTTTGAGGATTTTTGTCTTTACGGTGATAATTGTAATATTGTCAAGTACAACATTATATCAATCCGCTCAAAGCTGGAGCATGTTTATCTACTTACCTGCATTTCTTTTGGGCTACTTGTATATGGAAATGTTTCGATGACAATATTAAATTCAAAAATACAAATGTCGATTTGTGTACATTTGTAAAATTGTTAAATTCATATTGGTAATTTTGAGATAGATTTCCATATGTTCTTTTCAAGCTAAATTCTGGATAGTTCAGGATGGGTAGAACTGTGTTGTGTCCATCTCTTTGTTGTAAAAAATACAAATACAGATATTGTATACACTTTTTACATTATATTCAAATGAAAGCGATAAATGTGAACAACATTCGTTTACAATAATGCGAGGTTAGTAGATCAAATTCAAGGGTCAATCACACCATAACGTTCCATTTTCAAGCGTTCTTTTCTCCCTATTAAGTAATAAATATTAAAGACTGGTCTGGTAAATTAAATGAAAGCAACAGTTTATCCGACTAAAGATGCTGTAAAGTTAATTTGTGTCAAGAAGATTATTTATCGTTGCATGTTTATATTGATATTAAAAGTAATATATCATGGCTGAATCTTTTACCATTGAAATTATATTAGTCCACTTTGTCCATTATGTAAAATACAAGAAGAAGATGCGTTTAATTTTATGTGTGTTCGTACCAATTTATCTAATTTGAGACTTAAGTATTTGCCATTTAAATATATAGATTTAGAAAGATTTAATAGAAATAAATTTTACGAATAATGTTCACCAACTAATAATACAAAATTTTATATTTCAAAATATATAAATCACTCCTTGTTATAAAGAAAAACCGAAATTTATTGTTATTATATTTGTATATTTTTTTTATATTTATTATTAATTGTACACTTTTATGTTGCATAAATGTGGATTATGTATGTATAAATGTGGAAAAATTCAGAAGGCTGGGTGAAAACCTAAAAAATAAAAACATAAAACTCATTTAGTTTTAGTTTTTATTTTGAGCTTTAACCCGGGTGATTTAGTTTTTAGTTTTATTATTTACGGAAGGGGTGACCTTATTATTTTATGACTTTGAAAACTAGGTCAAATGATATTCAATATATTGTCTAGAATTAGGTCAAATTTAGCCTACATAATATTTTAAGGCGGTCGAAATACGTTCGTTATAACTGCACCTTTACTCCACCCCCCCCCCCTTTTCCTAAAAGTAATGTGACCGCCCCATTTTAAATGTGGTCGCCCCTCTTGGTACATAGAGCTGGTTAGTAATTGGGTACGAACATGCTTACTAGTTACATTATTGTATTCACTTTAAAGCGGAAGTTACGCTACTGTATTTCGTTACTATGTTTTACGAACGACAAGACAAGCATGCTTTCAATCTTCAATATCATAATCTATAGGTAAGATTTATACATGTATATATTAACTGTCTTATTATTATAATCAGAATTCATATTATGTAATATTATGATATTTGTTATCTGACTGACCTATTTCAGATTTCAATCATTGTGTGTTGGTGAATAAACATTACCGTGTAACAAATAGATCGCATTCTTATTTATGATTGAAATCAAGTGACATGCCTGCCGTCCAGTGTTCCTACCCGGACTGCACCTACGTCACAGATGATGTGGAACCTTCGATTGTAGTAGCCAAAGTCCAAATGTCAATCCCGAGTACAGAGCCCTACACACGCCACCTGTTGACCCTCCCTCAAATGCCGATGCTGATCATGAGCATCAACCTGAATCACCTAAGACAGACCAACCGATCAAAACATCAGAGCAGGAGCAACCCCTTGATCATCTCTCCCCTCTGGAAACTGTTTCTCCTCAACTCAAGGTCCCTGAATTTCACAGGTCCTGCAGGACACGACGACCACCAAATTGGCATTCTGATTATGACCTCTCTTGAAACCTTCCACCCTACTTGACATCATTCTATTTTTCTGTTAAATTTTTCAGTCTTTTTCATTATACTTCAAAAGATTTGGGGGGAGATAATTGGGTACCAACATGCTTATTAGTTACATAATTGTATTCACTTTAAAGCGGAAGTTACGCTACTGTATTTCGTTACTATGTTTTACGAACGAAAAGACAAGCATGCTTTCAATCTTCAATATCATAATCTATTGGTAAGATTTATACATGTATATATTAACTGTCTTATTATTATAATCAGAATTCATATTATATAATATTATGATATTTGCTATCTGACTTATTTCAATCATTGTGTGTTGGTGAATAAACATTACCGTGTAACAAATAGATCGCATTCTTATTTAGTTACGGGCCTGGTGGACTGTTTGCCATTATTTCAAAGATTGGCCATAAAAAATCTTCATCTTTGACTGGCCAGTCACTGAGATTGGTATAAAATACCATTATATTGGATTTTTTTTATATATTCACAGGTCTGAGGGCAGTTAACAAATTGGCCATTGTTTCGTCACGTCACGTGACAAAGTCAATAGGGACATAACTCTTTAGATCAGAAAAAACAACTAAAAACCTAAAAGAAAAAGAAAAACTGAAAACTAAATAGGTTTCCACTAAACTGTTTTCGGTGGAAACTTATACATGTAATAAAAACTAAAAACTATATGAGTTTCCACCTGGGTGAATAAATAATAAAAACCCTAAACCCCAAATAAGTTTTTTGTTTTTATCATTTAGGTTTTTACCCAGCCTTCTGAAATTTTCTTTAACTAAAAACTAAAAAAAAGAAGGAATGTCGTATATAGGCCACCATAGTCATAGACCTATTAACTTGATAAAATTATTATTAATTATTAATTATAACCATCCCGTTGTTATCATTGGTTTTAATGACATATTACCTGCGAAGATCCACCTTAAATTAAGGAAATAATTTCTAGAGCTGATTTCATTAAAAACTGAGAAAAGCTGGAATACCAGACAGTAAGTTCACAACAACTAAATGAAGACGGTGATCCTGATCTTAACAATGTTCATAAGTATCTGTCGTCCCAAAAATCGGCAGATTATATTAGAAACATCTACACCCATATCATCCTATGATGAAAGAAAGACATCTGTTTGCGAATTGGGATCCAACTTGTCGAAAGACAAGTGTTCTTACGGCTCCCCATCTTTGAGGTATGATAAAGCACATGAAATCTTATCAACCGGACACTAATTCCTTGTACCATCTGCCAATAGGGTAGAATTCCGGTTTTCTTAAATTCCTCCATAAACTTCTCTGATACCATTGTCGTTGTAGTATTTTTATAAGACTACGCTTCATAAAGTGATTACGTTTTTGTGTATATTCATGTATATTTAGTCGACATAAGCCAATTGAAGGACGACGATCAAGAAGGAAGACGTGGATCAGATAAGTCTTTCAGGTGTGGTAATGGGCAGTCAAGATGCCCATTTCGTTTAGCAGAATGTTTCACCTGTATTAAAAAGGGACATATTGCTAAAATGTGCCGTAGCAATAAGAATCCACCAAGGTACGAGGCTCGTTTCTTAGAAAAAGATGAATTTGGACTTTATACTGTTTACTGTGGATGCAGGTCAGCATACATGGTAAATATCAACATAGATAATAATCCAGTTGAAATGGAAGCAGATACTGGTGCAGCACTGACGTTATTAAATGAAACCTTGTATGAAAAACAATATAGACATATTCCATAGGAACTTTTCGTTAAAAACCTACTTAGGTAATAGTGTTCCAATATTAGGACAGTTTAAGGCTAATGTTGATTATAATGGACAAAATGAAACTTTATCGATTGTGGTGGTAAAGGGAGATCATCCAGTGGTGATAGGTCGAAACTGGATCGATCACATTAAACTTGATTGGAGTAATATATTTCGGGTTGCAGCAGAAAATGACTCTGAGCTGGACAGTATTCTAAAGAAATATCCATCTGTTTTTAAGGAAGGATTTGGTGTTATTAATTGGTTTAAGGCGAACATTAGATTTCAAAAGACTCTAAACCGATATATTTTAGACCTAGACCAGTGCCCTATGCTGTCAAAGAATTGGTGTCAAAAGAACTCGATTATTTGGAAATTAATGGTATTCTAACCAAAGTGTCATACTCACCATGGGCTACTCCTATTGTTACTGTTCCTAAACCAGATCCTAAATCTACTTGTATACGTCTATGTGGTGATAACAAAGTGACGGTGAACCGCTGCATAGAAGTGCAACAATACCCACTGCCTACTGCTTAGGATATAATTGCAACACTAGCTGGTGGAAAATATTTTTCTAAGTTGGACTTGTCGAATGCTTATCAACAGTTGCAGCTAGATGATCAGTCAAGGCAGATTATGACTATCAACGCACACAAAAGTTTATACTGTTACAAAAGACTTCCTTTTGGTGTGGCTAGTGCGACATAAATTTTTCAGTGTATCCTCGAATAAATTTTGCAAGGGATTGACGGAGTAATGTGCCGTTTAGATGACATTCTAATTTGTTCACGCACTAAAGACGAACATTTGAGTAGACTAGAAACTGTACTTAAACGTTTGGATGAACTTTGTGTAAGACTCAAACATGCTAAGTGTGTGTTTATACAACCATCAGTGACATCTCTAGGACATAAAGTGGATGGTGATGGTATACAACCACTACAGGACAAGGTATCCGCAATTGAAAATGCGGCAACACCAAAGAATATTCCTGAGCTTAAGTCATTTTTGGGTTTGTTAAATTATTATGGGAAGTTTTTACCTAATCTATCATCTACCCTACATTCATTTCATGATTTACTACAAAAAGATCATAGATGGGAATGGACGGAAAGTTGTGAAAAGGCATTCAAAGCATGTAAACAGAAACTTTTGAACAGTACATTATGATTGTAACAAACCATTGACATTAACATGTGATGCATCTTCTTATGGTGTAGGAGCAGCGATTTCTCTAACAGTACTGGTCAAGAGCGACCGGTAGCCTTCGCATCACGAACCTTAAGTACAAGTGAGAAAAATTATTCTCAACTGGAACGTGAGGCCCTGTCAATAATATTTGGGGTGAAGAAATTTCATCAGTACCTGTATGGTCGAAAGTTTACTCTCGGGACAGATCACAAACCATTAACTTCCATACTAGGACAACACTCTGCGGTTCCAACACTAGCATCAGCGTATTCATATGACATTGTGAACATAGAGACAACATAGAGAAGAAATGGACACTTTGATGAAATTAGTTTCAAAATCTAACTGTGAGCCAATTTCCTTTTTAACAACTGTGCCACCATTTGTTTCTTTTGATCCAACAACTTAACTTTGGCCTGATTATTATTCACGATTTGCACTTTTCTGGCAGCAAATGCAGTACCCGAAAGCCGAACTGCACAAGTGTTTTTGACAAACCAAACTACGGCAGTCTACAAACAACTGTCTACCTTGGCTACTCAAATGAAACCACCTAGAGACATTCACACATTGAAAATAGATGAACTTGAGAACTTTATGAAAGAACAGTTTGATCCAAAACGTTTCATTGTGCGTGATATGCAACGGAAACCAAGGGAAACAATTCAAGAATTGGCAGCTCGTATACGTCAAGACGCAGCTACATGTGATTTCCCATCTATAACGAATCCCCAGGACGAAGCACTACGACAACAATTCATATGTTCTGTTAACAATGAGCGGTTCTTAAAGCACTCTTCAAAATACACGATGATCAACTAGATTTTGTTAGGGCAGTCCAAGTCGCTGTCGAGACCGAAGATGCAGCAAAGGTTTCAGATGATATACCCAAGTTGGATATACCAATCACAATTAAAGACCATGAGTATACCATGGAACTAGACACAGCAACTTCGGGAAATTTTGTCTCGTTGCCGATCTGGAAACAACTTGGAAAACCTAAACTAGCAGAGGTCACACATAAATATGAATCTGCCAGTCAACACAACATGCCAGTATTGGGAACGTTTAACGCCCAAACAGTAGATCCAAAAACTGAAAATGAAAGATCAGTTTCTTACATTGTTACAAAGATCCCCGATCTAAACTTACTGGGACGGAATGCTATCCAGGCACTAGGGAATTTCAGTGGACAATGCTCTGGGAATTAAAAGCATGAACAACCAAGATAACAGTGCAAGTGTAAAAGTTCAAAATTCAGCAACCTTGGACCAGACTTATGCTGCCCTTCAACGAGATTGCCGCACCATATGTGTCGAATTTCCAGATCTATGTAAAGATGAATTGGGATGCCTAAAGGATTTTGAACTAGATGACCTAGCGAAAGGTTTCGAGGAAGATATCGCCAAAGGAGTCTGGAAGCCAGTCCAGTTTATCAGTTATGGAACACCAGTGGTACCAATAAGGAAAACAAGTTCTACTGGTACTTCAAAACCTAAGCTTCGAATTTGTGGTGACTACTCTGTTGGTGTTAATGATCAGTTAAAAGATCATCGTCATCCAATGCCACTCCCAGAGGAATTAATGCAGAAACTAGGAGGTGGATTTGGATATACCATTATAGCCTCTTGGACTATGTAAACTTTACTTAGGCTTTGTCAATGCACCAAAATATCAGGGAGATTATTATTATAGTTACATATCAGTAGAGGTGTCTAAGTTTAATGACAGTTTAATAATAATAACAGTACAGTTGATAGTCATCAATAACAGGTTAGATAGGTGATAACAATATTTGATGATTAATGGTAATGGTGATGGTGTTGGTGATTGACTAAAAAGACAATAAAATACTCTTATTACACTTCATACAATAATTGACAATGACTTTCACTTATGACTTTTGATGGGGGTGGGTAACGCCTGATGCTGACATATGATTGACTCTGACATGTACTGCAACAACTTGACTTGATATGACAATAATCTATGAACCTTAACTAAAACCTAAGTGTCTTTTACTATTTATAATTAATTATAAGGCCCAAGGGTAATATTGAAGCCATGTGCTTTTCAGATTATAGTGCTAAACCAAGACATTTTATGCTCATTTCTGCTTTAATCAATGCATAAAAAAGCCTAATTAGCTTAGTTACAACAACACTATAAATGTTGAATTAATTAACAAACCATATTATGAGCCTTAGGGGTTTCCTTTAGGACTTTGAACTATCTACATTAGACAACTTTGTTAACAGGAACAGGACGTAGCCAATATCTTCCAGTGCTAAACTCAAGTACTGTTTTTACCACATTAACCAGCCACATATGGCCTAGGCCTACATACTTAGGCTTAAGGTGCATATTTGACCTTACATACCGGCCTCCTAATCGGTACAATATTCCGATTACTTTAACAAATAAATGGTCAAATGACATAAGAACCTTAACTTAAACATACAAATGAAATAATCGTTAACATATTAACATTACATATCAGATTCCAATACAACCGCGATTTTATCGACAGGTCTTTTTAACAAACCAGTTTTAGTTTTAACATTTGCTATGCGAACTAAACCTTTGCGATCAGTTATAACTGACACTACTCGACCTAGTGTATAAGAACTGCGAATAGCACTATCAATAATCAATACAATATCATTAACTGCTACATTTTTCTTTTCACTACCCCACTTTTGTCTCATTTGTAAAAGTGGTAAATATTCCTTAGCAAAACGTTTCCAAAATATATTTGAGATATATTGAATTTGTTTCCAACGTTTATTGGAATAATTATCAGTTTTATCAAAAATACCACATGGTAAGTTATTTCCTGACCGCATTAAGATCAAATGATTAGGAGTCAATGGTTCAGGATCTGACTTATCATTGGATACTGCCGAAATTGGTCTATTATTTAAAATTGATTCTACTTCACAAAAAAATGTAAGCAAAGATTCATCATCAAATGGAACCAATTTTTCCTTAACTACAGAATACAATATCTTTCTAACAGATCTAATGAGCCTTTCCCAGACTCCTCCAAAGTGTGAACCGGCAGGTGGGTTAAATTCCCATTTCACATTCTGTACTAATAAGCTATTGTTAATACGAGATTGATTCCAATCATCAATAGCTTCTTTAAGTTCTCTTTGAGCTCCAACAATGTTAGTACCATTGTCTGAAC
>JAUJPP010000007.1:22762366-22783293 GCA_030562195.1 Nipponacmea schrenckii | reverse complement strand
CAACTGCGACAGTTAAAAAAGATCATGCCCGAAAAATATAGATCTATTTTTTATAAATGTCACTTTCAACCATATTTGGATTATTGTTCAACTATTTGGGATTCGCACGACACTGCATCGGCCGATATTTTACACAGGCAACAAATAATAGCTTTTAAATTAATCCTTGGTTCTAAGTATAATACTGATTTGTCACTGAATCTTAAAAGGCTTAATGTTTTTGACATTAAAACCAGGCATAATTTTAATTCGTATAAATTTATGTATAAAACTCTGAACAACTTGTCTCCTTCCTACCTTTCAAGCCTCTTTAGCTATAAACAGACGCCTTATTCTAGCATAAATTCAAAACTTGTGGTGCAAAAACCACGAATCAATTTGATTAAACAAAGTATTAAATACAAAGGATCAATTTTATGGAATGGTCTAGACGAAAATATTAAATCAGCATCAGATTTTAAGACTTTTCGAAGGATGATTCTTGGTAATCTCTCATTAACATAAGCATACTTCCTGTTACACGGGTATTCTTTTCACCAACTATAGGCTTACTTGCTGATGGCTATCTTAACAAGTGGGTGTCTCCATGATTTAATGATTTAAGTAATTTATTAATTTTATTTTTCCCTTTCTCACAGGTATATCACCACCAACAATTCTATTTTGGCCTAACGTGAACCATTTTGAAAATCTAAATTATTACTGTCGGGGGATGAGTAAACATCCTTAAAGCTGGTCTTGAGCATGGACAAATCCTACCTCCCCCTCCATAGAAAATAAGAACATAAAATGGAGTAGGGTTGGGTAGCCCGCTCGCAGCACATGCACTGACGCTTTGGCAATTCTTTTTTTTTTTTTTTTTTTTTTTTTTTATATGTATGTTTTGATGTCTGATCGTCTCATGCAGATGTACTTGTCTATTCCTTGGTTTTTGTGGTCATGTACTTGATCGCAGAATGATGAATCTGTCCATTTTATACACGTGTACTTGAGTATTTTAAAACTAATTGTACATTGAAATTATATATGGTTTTTGCTGTCATGTACTTGATCGCCGGAAGATAAATCTGTCCATTTGATACACATGTACTTGTGTATTTTTAGTATTTCAAACGAATTGTATATTGAGATATTATGTATTTTCGATTTTTTTCTTTTTTCTTTCTTTTTTTTTTTTTTTTTTTTTTTTTTTTTTTCTAATGTATTGCCCCATGGGCTGAATGTGAGACAGGACCATGTCCTTGTGTATTGGGCCTAATTCTGACCCATGTAAAATAAAGAGTTTATTATTATTATGATACTGGTGCAGCACTGACGTTATTAAATGAAACCTTGTATGAAAAACAATATAGACATATTCCATAGGAACTTTTCGTTAAAAACCTACTTAGGTAATAGTGTTCCAATATTAGGACAGTTTAAGGCTAATGTTGATTATAATGGACAAATGAAACTTTATCGATTGTGGTGGTAAAGGGAGATCATCCAGTGGTGATAGGTCGAAACTGGATCGATCACATTAAACTTGATTGGAGTAATATATTTCGAGTTGCAGCAGAAAATGACTCTGAGCTGGACAGGATTCTAAAGAAATATCCATCTGTTTTTAAGGAAGGATTTGGTGTTATTAATTGGTTTAAGGCGAACATTAGATTTCAAAAGACTCTAAACCGATATATTTTAGACCTAGACCAGTGCCCTATGCTGTCAAAGAATTGGTGTCAAAAGAACTCGATTATTTGGAAATTAATGGTATTCTAACCAAAGTGTCATACTCACCATGGGCTACTCCTATTGTTACTGTTCCTAAACCAGATCCTAAATCTACTTGTATACGTCTATGTGGTGATAACAAAGTGACGGTGAACCGCTGCATAGAAGTGCAACAATACCCACTGCCTACTGCTTAGGATATAATTGCAACACTAGCTGGTGGAAAATATTTTTCTAAGTTGGACTTGTCGAATGCTTATCAACAGTTGCAGCTAGATGATCAGTCAAGTCAGATTATGACTATCAACGCACACAAAAGTTTATACTGTTACAATAGACTTCCTTTTGGTGTGGCTAGTGCGACATCAATTTTTCAGTGTATCCTCGAATAAATTTTGCAAGGGATTGACGGAGTAATGTGCCGTTTAGATGACATTCTAATTTGTTCACGCACTAAAGACGAACATTTGAGTAGACTAGAAACTGTACTTAAACGTTTGGATGAACGTGGTGTAAGACTCAAACATGCTAAGTGTGTGTTTATACAACCATCAGTGACATATCTAGGACATAAAGTGGATGGTGATGGTATACAACCACTACAGGACAAGGTATCCGCAATTGAAAATGCGGCAACACCAAAGAATATTCCTGAGCTTAAGTCATTTTTGGGTTTTTTAAATTATTATGGGAAGTTTTTACCTAATCTACCATCTACCCTACATTCATTACATGATTTACTACAAAAAGATCATAGATGGGAATGGACGGAAAGTTGTGAAAAGGCATTCAAAGCATGTAAACAGAAACTTTTGAACAGTACATTATGATTGTAACAACCATTGACATTAACATGTGATGCATCTTCTTATGGTGTAGGGGCAGCGATTTCTCTAACAGCACTGGTCAAGAGCGACCGGTAGCCTTCGCATCACGAACCTTAAGTACAAGTGAGAAAAATTATTCTCAACTGGAACGTGAGGCCCTGTCAATAATATTTGGGGTGAAGAAATTTCATCAGTACCTGTATGGTCGAAAGTTTACTCTCGGGACAGATCACAAACCATTAACTTCCATACTAGGACAACACTCTGCGGTTCCAACACTAGCATCAGCAAGACTCCAACGATGGGCGTTAATTTTGTCAGCGTATTCATATGACATTGTGAACATAGAGACAACATAGAGAAGAAATGGACACTTTGATGAAATTAGTTTCAAAATCTAACTGTGAGCCAATTTCCTTTTTAACAACTGTGCCACCATTTGTTTCTTTTGATCCAACAACTTAACTTTGGCCTGATTATTATTCACGATTTGCACTTTTCTGGCAGCAAATGCAGTACCCGAAAGCCGAACTGCACAAGTGTTTTTGACAAACCAAACTACGGCAGTCTACAAACAACTGTCTACCTTGGCTACTCAAATGAACCCACCTAGAGACATTCACACATTGAAAATGGATGAACTTGAGAACTTTATGAAAGAACAGTTTGATCCAAAACGTTTCATTGTGCGTGATATGCAACGGAAACCAAGGGAAACAATTCAAGAATTGGCAGCTCGTATACGTCAAGACGCAGCTACATGTGATTTCCCATCTATAACGAATCCCCAGGACGAAGCACTACGACAACAATTCATATGTTCTGTTAACAATGAGCGGTTCTTAAAGAACTCTTCAAAATACACGATGATCAACTAGATTTTGTTAAGGCAGTCCAAGTCGCTGTCGAGACCGAAGATGCGGCAAAGGTTGCCAAGGAAACAGTACATGATTCCAAACCAAAACCAGTGAACAAAGTTAAGCAGAACAACAAAATGAATCAACATAAAGGCCATCAACAACCTAAACCCACACACCAGGAGGTCAAATGCTACCGACAAGGACTCTAAATGTCACTTTTGTGAGAAGAAAGGACACATTGTTTACTAAACAGATCGAGCGCTAATGGCTGCCCTCTGTATCTCATATATGTATAGTTAAAATTAACTAGTTTATCCTGTGTTTTGATTACAAAAAGTTGTACCAGTGCCTTGTTGAAGGATTGGAGATTCCATATTTGTGACTTGGATGGTAAAATTGTGTATATTCTGAATTTAATTTCGGTTTTAAAATATTTTATTGAACTTAATAGTGACTGATGAAGCATGAAATCATTGATTTTCGCTGAGCTATCAATTTTGTTACTATTTTTATCACAGTGCTTTCTACTCACTATGTTAACTTACTCTAGAGATCAACTTTTATCTATAAGAAACAATAACATATTCACAAAACCTGAGTGCAGTGTTCTTAAAAATGCTAACTGTAACATTATAAAACACAAAAAGGTCCGGAGGGGGTGCTCTTCTGGAAAAAATCGGATGAGAAGGATAAAAGTAGTGACATCCAACAGACCCGACACTGACATTAAACTTGAAGAAAGAACGGTAAATTTTGAAAATCTCTTACATTTTATACATGTTAAAGATCCACACGTGGATATTACTTCAAAGTCAAAGATATCGTTGGTGAACGCCAGATCGGTAAGGAACAAAACCACAGAACTAAATGATTTTATCTGCGATCATGGTATTGATATTCTTGCTATCACTGAAACATGGCTTGGTGCCAATGATGATGTTGCTCTGTCTGCCTTGTTACCCAATGGTTATTCAATCGAACACAAACACAGACTATCTGGTAAAGGCGGTGGGCTAGCTCTCATACACAAATCGTCAATGAAGTTTCAAACCCAAAAACAAACATCATACTCGTCATTTGAATATTTGGATTGTGTTGTTAACTCTTTAAAAACAAAGTTCCGTATAGTTGTTTTATATAGACCCCCTGACAAAAACTTTCATTCAATATTCATCGATGAATTTGCTGATTTGATTAACAAATTGGCTAGTTGCCGTCACGAACTTATCATAGTTGGCGACTTTAATTGTCACGTGGACAATAAAACAAATCCGTTCACTGCTCTCTTTTGTGAACTTCTTCAATCACAGTCCCTTGTCCAACACGTCACAAACCCCACACACAATCGTGGGCATACGTTAGATCTTATCATAACTCGAGAAAGCACTGGTCTGATTGATAACATAGATGTCACTGACAAATTAATATCTGATAACTTTCCTGTTACCTTTGATCTCAACATTCAAAAAACACAATTTGAAGAAAAACAAATATCATTTCGTAAATTCAAATCATTGGACACTGATGAGCTATGTTCTTCGATACGCTCTTCAAAACTAAACGATATCCATCTTATCGATGGGGCTGATTCCAAAGCAAACCATTTTAATGAATGTCTTCAAGGTGTACTGGACGATCTGATTCCAATACAAACTAAAACTGTGAAAATTCGAACTGGAACTGAGTGGTTTAATGAGGAGATTGCGGTGGCAAAGAGGGCGCGTAATAAAGCTGAGCATAAATGGAGACACTCTGGGTTAGCGGTGCACAGAGACATATATAAAAAAGAAAAAATCAACGTAATTCGCCTCATTGAAAATGCAAAATCCGACTTCTACAAGAATAAAATTGACAATGGTAAAAATAATCAAAAGGAACTGTATAAGGTCGTGAATAGTATGTTGGACCATAATCATGGTGTAAAAATTTTACCAACAGTTAATAATGAAGATCTGCCAACCAGGTTTTCTAATTTCTTTGAATCTAAAATTGTAAAAATCCGCAATAACATAGTGCTTGATAATGATTATGCGGATTTAGTCGAAAATAGCGATGTATTTTGTTCATTGACCCATCTTAAACCCCTAACTATCACTGAAACCGCTACTATAATACGGTCTATGGCCACAAAATCCTGTTCACTGGATCCTTTTCCAACCTGGCTCCTTAAGGATTGTCTTTCGGAATTACTCCCACCGATCTGTGATATTATTAATAGTTCTATTAGTACTGGCTGTTTTTCCAGATTTATATAAACATGCCCATGTCATTCCCTTAATAAAGAAATCTTCTCTTGACCCTGAGCTAGACAAAAATTACAGGCCAGTATCCAATCTTAGTTTTATTTCTAAAGTCCTTGAAAAATGTATTTCAATACAACTTATTGACCACATATCTAGTAACAATCTTTTAAGTGAGTATCAAAGTGCATATCGCAAATTCCATAGCACAGAAACAGCTCTACTTAGAGTTCAAAATGATATCCTTTTGTCCATCGATCAACAAAATTGTGTACTACTCTTACTTTTAGACCTTTCTGCGGCCTTCGATACCGTCGATCACAATGTTTTATTCAACCGACTATCTCACGATTTCAAAATAACGGACTTGGCTTTAGACCTGCTGAAATCCTACTTAACTAATCGGTCACAATCTGTAATTGTTAATAACAAGCCATCCGCCAAAAAATGTTTACTGTACGGTGTACCACAGGGGTCCGTTTTAGGCCCAATTTTGTTTAGTATGTACACCACCCCGCTCTCTAAGATAGTTCGCAGACATGGCCTTGATTTTCATCTATATGCTGATGATACACAGTTATATTTGTCTTTTAAACCCTCTGTGAATAATAGTTTTAATCATTGTAAATCCAAAATTGAATGTTGTATCGAAGATATCCGATCTTGGATGAATAATAATTTTCTTAAACTTAACGAAGATAAAACAGAATATATTCTCTTGGGCTCAAACAATCTTATATCGAAAGTAAACCAAACTGTTTCTTTATCTGTGGGTACTCATGTAATAAACCCAGTTCCATCTGCCAGAAATATCGGAGTTATCTTTGATCAACATTTAACCTTGGAACCTCATGTAAATAATGTATGTAAATTGTGTTATTTTAATCTCCGTAAAATCAGTAAAATTCGCAGGAACCTTTCTACTTCTTCAGTTAAAACTTTAGTACAAGCTCTGATTACCTCCCGTTTGGATAACTGTAATTCTTTATTAATTGGAATTCCATTACGTATAACCAATAAACTACAAAGGGTTCAAAATGCAGCAGCAAGACTTATCTCCGGCAAAAAACATCACGAGCACATCACACCAATTTTATTAGACCTACACTGGCTACCTGTTGTTTATAGAATTCAATTTAAGATCCTACTTTTAACTTTTAAATGTCTTAATGATACAGCACCTTCTTATTTATCTGCACTTATTGAAATTTACACACCAAGTCGAACCCTTCGTTCTTCTTCGGACAACTTTTTACTAGTTCACAAATCATCCAGGCTTTTAACTTACGGTGAACGCTCTTTTACCGTCCAAGCACCCAAACTGTGGAATATTTTACCTTTTGATTTAAGATGCTGTAATTCTTTATCTAAATTTAAATCTCTTCTTAAGACGTTTTTGTTTAAGAAAGCTTTTAATTTATAGATAGTTTTAGTTTGACTTTATTTATTTATATTTTATACAATTTACATGTCCTTTTTATCATATACATCCTGATTGTTTTATCAATGTTATTGTACAGCGCATCTGAGCACGTTTTTGTGAAAGATGGCGCTTTATAAATGTCTTTATAATAATAATAATAATAATAACATTGAAGCTGTTTGCAAGAAGAAACAACAGCAATCGAAGCACACAGAAGCTTCAGTGAAGAAAATAAGGAAATCTGAGCTACTAAAAGCGATTCTGGGTGAAGTTTCAGATGATATACCCAAGTTGGATATACCAATCACAATTAAAGACCATGAGTATACCATGGAACTAGACACAGCAACTTCGGGAAATTTTGTCTCGTTGCCGATCTGGAAACAACTTGGAAAACCTAAACTAGCAGAGGTCACACATAAAAATGAATCTGCCAGTCAACACAACATGCCAGTGTTGGGAACCTTTAACGCCCAAACAGTAGATCCAAAAACTGAAAATGAAAGATCAGTTTCTTACATTGTTACAAAGATCCCCGATCTAAACTTACTGGGACGGAATGCTATCCAGGCACTAGGAATTTCAGTGGACAATTGAAAGCATAAACAACCAAGATAACAGTGCAAGTGTAAAAGTTCAAAATTCAGCAACCTTGGACCAGACTTATGCTGCCCTTCAACGAGATTGCCGCACCATATGTGTCGAATTTCCAGATCTATTTAAAGATGAATTGGGATGCCTAAAGGATTTTGAACTAGATGACCTAGCGAAAGGTTTCGAGGAAGATATCGCCAAAGGAGTCTGGAAGCCAGTCCAGTTTAACAGTTATGGAACACCAGTGGTACCAATAAGGAAAACAAGTTCTACTGGGACTTCAAAACCTAAGCTTCGAATTTGTGGTGACTACTCTGTTGGTGTTAATGATCAGTTAAAAGATCATCGTCATCCAATGCCACTCCCAGAGGAATTAATGCAGAAACTAGGAGGTGGATTTGGATATACCATGATTGACCTTGCTGATGCCTACAACCAAATCATGTTGACCCCCGAGAGCCAAAAAAGGCTAGCCCTCAGCACTCACCGTGGAGTACTACTTCAATAGCGACTACCATTTGGAATCAAGCCAGCACCTGTTTTTTTCAAGAAATCATGGAAAACCTTACCAAAGATCTACCTGGAGTCTGGGTTTTCCAAGATAATATGCTTGTCAGCGGACATAACGCCAAAGACCATCTAAGTAATCTGAAGGGTCTACTAAAATGTCTAAATGACAATGGTCTTAGATGTCGTCGTGACTAGCTTGTGATGCATCTAACGTTGCAGCAGTTTTGTTTCATCGCTATCCAGACGGAAGCGAGCAACCAATCGCCACAATGTCGAAGATGCTTACATCTGCAGAGCGGAACTACAGCCACATTCACAAAGAAGCCCTGGCTATCATATTCGGCTTAAGGAAATGCTATCAATTTCTTTAAGGAAGAAAAATTATACTGGTAACAGATCACAGCTCTATTTTGGACCAAAGAAGGAAAAACCACTCCTTGCAGCTAACAAACTAGCTCGATGGGCCCTATGGTTAAACCAATTCGACTACAAAATCGAATATCGGAAAACATCCGATCATGGAAATGCAGATGCACTTAGTCGCTTGCCAAATGGAGGTGATTCAGTTCAGAAAGTTCAGAAAGCTTTCAGACTCACTTAACGTCTGTCATAGATGCCCTCTACACGGTGCAAGAATTGTTATACCAGAAAGCTTGCAACCAAAGATCCTTGAACTACTACATTTAGGACACTTTGGCATGGAACGGATGAAACAGTTAGCAAGAACTGCAGTCTACTGGCCTGGCATCGATACTGCTATTGAAATGACAAGTCGCCGTTGTGATTCATGTGGCCAGCACCAAAATAAACCATCAAAGCCTCCGATACACCCATGGATGCTTCCATAAAAGCCTTGGAGTAGATTACACTTGGTTCATGCTATTAACTTCATGGGTAAAGATTGGTTGGTGATTACAGATGCCTATTCAAAGTATCCTTGCATTCATCCTACTACATCTACATCATCTAGAGCAACCTTAGATTTGCTAGAAGAAGATTTCGCTCTTTTTGGATATCCACATACGCTGGTGACTGATAATGCGACTACCTTTACTTCAGAAGAATTTCAGAGTTGGTGCAAAGAACGGGGTATTATGCATTTGTCCGACGCACCTTATCATCCAGCTACAAACGGAGCAGCTGAACGCTTGGTACAAACATTCAAGCAAGCAATGAGAAAGTCATCTCAACCACCAAAAAGAGCACTTCAAGAGTTTCTGACGCAGTACCGGAGATCACCAACATCAACTGGCTTGTCCCCGAGTAAACTCTTGATGTCCAGACAGATACGAACACGAATAGATACCTTACTGCCCTCGCCTGCACACATAGCTCAGGGCAACAGACCAAGGAGGCATTCGCTGTATTTTGGACCTCACCGTGAATTACATCCCCGATGGGTTCCTGGTATTATAAAGAAAGCTTGGTACCCGCTGTTTCAATGTTGGGGTCGTACCTCATGGTCCAGTTTGGAGAAGACACTGGGGACAGCTGCAACCCCGATACGCAACTGAGGAGGACAGCGAACCTGGAGAGGAACCAGACACTCATTCTGAGTTTGTGACAGAAACTTCAGCGGAAGAACAATGCATGCCTCAAGGTGAAACTCAACCATATCAACGTAAGTCGAAGAAACCAATTTCGGAGTATGGACCCGATAACCCAAGACGATCCCAGCGAAAGCGCAAACCAAAAGTGAAGATTTGTTGCTGACGTTTATAACATCAGTTTTGGTGGGGAGGTGTTATGGTATTGACCCAGATTATTCTAGAACTTTAGAGATATCTTTCCACTAGTTACTAAAGGTTTCTCAACTAATATTATGATGCAATATGACCTGTGAAAACAGTGTGCAACAATGTATCACTTCTGGATTGTTACAGTGGCTTCTTGATTGTTCTAGAAGTATAAGTTTTATATAAATAGGCTAGTAGCCAAGGCCTCGGGGGATTCAATTAAAGTGCTTACTACTGTACGTATGACTTGTGTAATATACATTGTGCTTAGTATATTGTTGTTTGGTTGTGCATTCACTATTGGATTAAATAAATCTACAGTTACTTTTTGATCTGTGTGCCTCTATTCTACGAGCTTCGAGAAAGAAAGGCGACTAGGTGCCGTGGGATCGAATCCCGATCGGTGCGAGGAAATAAAAATTAGGTCTGATTCCTAGGCCCGTGCTTTCCCGGAACTACGAGATAGTAGTTCCCCCCCCCCCCCTCTATCAAAAAAATAATGGAATATTGAAGTCGAAGGCAAAGACTCAAAATCTATTTATGGAAAATCGTCAAATTCAAACTTGACCACCATCTTATATATTTCAATACTCATACCGAGTTTCATCAAATATATTAAAAATTGGAGCTTCTTTTACACCCACAAAAATTTCTGACGCAATTTTACTAAGTCAGGGGCAATAACTAAAAAACCATTGGTTAAAAAAAGTCGTCAAATTCAAACTTGACTGCTGTCTTTTCAATTCCATTGCTCACACCAAGTTTCATTAAAATCTATTGAAAATTGTAGCTTCTATTATGTCTACAACAAATGAATTTGTACACAATTTTACTTAGTCAAGGGCAATAACTCTAAAACCGTTCATCAAAAATCGTCAAATTCAAAACCTGACCACGGCCTTATCAATTCCCATCCTAATACCAAGTTTCGTTCAAATCCATTGAAAATTGTAGCTTCTACTGCATCAACAATAAATTTTGACGTGATGTAGCGAAGTCCAGGGCAATTACTCATAAACTATTAATCGAAAAATCGTCAAATCCGAAACCTGACCACCTCCTTATCAATTCCAATGCTCATACTAAGTTTCATTCAAACCCATTGAAAATTTTAGCCTCTATTGTACCCACAATAAAATTTTGGCGCGATTTTACAAAGTCAAGGGCAATTACTTACAAGCCGTGCATAGAAACATCGCCAAAGTCGAACGTGATCGCTATCTTATCAATTTAAATGCTAACACCAAGTTTCATCAAAATCCATTAGAAATAATTGCCTCTATTGCACCCACAATAATATTTTGACACTATTTTACTAAATCCAGAGCAATAACTCGCAACCCATTCGAAAAATATTCAAATTCAAAACTTGACCACCGCCTTATCAATTCCCATTCACATACCATGTTTCATTCAAATGTATTGAAAATTGTAGCTTCTATAGCACCAACAATAAATTTTGACGTGATGTATCTAAGTCAAGGGCAATAACTCAAAAACTGTTCATTGAAAAATCGTCAAATTCGAACTTGACCGCCGTCTTATCAATTCTAATGCTCACACCAACTTTCATTCAAATCCATTGCAAATTGTAGCTTCTATTGTGTCTACAACAAATATAGAGGCATGGGCAATAACTAAAAAAACCGATTATCGAAAAATCGTCAAAATCGAACTCGACCGCCGTCAATTCCAATGCTCATACCAAGTTTCATTAAGATCCATATACAATTGTAGCTTTTATAGTGCCTGCAACAAATGTTGGCGGACCGACAGACGGACAGGGTTGACGACAATATACGCCCACATATTCATGTGGGCGTATAAAAAAGCGAGGCTTATCATGCTTGTCTTCGAAAAACTTAATTAGACATTTAAGAAGTATGACACTGGAGTGGGTCAATGTGATCAAAACGGGTTGGTTTTTTACTGGTAATACATCAACCAATTCCTGGCAAAATTGAAAGTAATGGTGATCCATAAAACAAGAAAAACATTGGTCTGCCTAATATTTCATTTAAATGATTTTACTTAATATGCCATCTGTAATAGAAAATCGATTTTCTGAAAGTTTTTTCATAATGCCATTTTTTCGTTTTTTATTAGCCTCTATGGTACTGAAAAAAAGCTGTATACGTATTATAAGGTATCGATAACATACCCGACACGACAGATGGAATATTGTATAGTCTATATTAGGGAAGCACGTAATATTTTCACTTTGACAACAACATTGATAATATTTTATTCTCTTGCGACCCCTAAAGGCAAATATTACAACTAGGTCGGTTTATTGTGACTTATCTTATCTGACATATTGTTAATGTAGTTTTCATGGCAACAACTATAAGAAATATATAACTTGTCAAGGACGTTTACCATGTACACGGATAAACAAACTTTCATCTATTTTGAATAAAAACTCTTATCTTGCTTCTATCGATTTTTTTCCAATCTAACTATGACGCCAACTACCTAGTAATATCATTTCCCAGATAAAAGTAATTTTATTCCAATTTACGACCCCTCGAAAGGGTTCAATATGATGAAATTTTCAATGGAAATAGAGTACCGTACGATTTCTTGTATAAAAAGGGATAAACTTGGAAATATTTACTTGAAGCTGAAGATGTAAACTTTATTTGTTTGGTCTATGAATTCATATAGTTCACAGAAACAATTTGATAGATCACATTTGCCTACAAATTTATGCTTATCACCACATCTTAGTTAACATAACAAAGATTTTGTTTTATGATTCTCTAGTTTGTAGTCTAAAGCATGACACGATTGTTTATAAATATCTTATTGCCTACGTTTGACAGCAGGTTTTGGTTTTATTTTATTTTTAAAATATTTCACGTTTAAATATCAAATATCGATTTTATATTACTATCCAATTCGAATTTAAAATATCACGAAGCTATATACGAAATACTTATATCATTGTTCCATTTTTTTTTCGCCCACATGAAATGGGTGCGTATATTGTCGTCACCCACGTCCGTCCGTCCGTCCGTCTCTCTGTCTGTCCGTCTGTCCACATTTGCTCGTAAACACTGTAGAGGGCGCTATTCTTAACGGATTTCGATGAAACTTGATACGAGTGTTAATGATCACGCAAGGATGAACCCTATTGAAAATCAGCTAAATCGGAAAAAAATTCTTCTTGCCCTTGTTCTTGAATGGCTCATAAACACTCTACAATGTACAATTCTTGATGGATTTTGATGAAACTTGGTGCTAGAGTTTGTCATAACTCATAAGGGATAAACCCTATTGAAAATCAGCGAAATCGAAAAATATTTTAAATGGGTTATAACTCTTGTTCTTGAAAATGCGTTCAATTTTTGCTTGTAAGCACTCTTGAAAGAATAATTCTTAATGGATTTTGATGAAACCTGGCTTGATTTGTTATCACGCAAGGATAACCCTTATTAGTTTAATAAGAAAATATTTAGTGTCAGTTATTGGCCTTTTTTTTTTTAAAAAGCGTTCAATTTTTTTTGGGTTATAAACTTTCTAGAACTCGCTGAAATTGTTTGATATCACCCAGGGATGAGCTCTATTTAAAAAAAAAAGATATCAAAATATGTCGAATATGAATCTTTCCCCTTGTTTTTGAAAACGCGTTCAAATTTTGGCTTGTAAACACTCTACAGTCAAAATTCTTGAGCGATTTTGACGGAACTTGGCATGAGTATTTGTAATCACCTAAGGATGAACCTTATTGAAAATCAGATAAATAGAAAAATATTTAGTATCCAGTTATTGCCCTTGTTTTTGAAAACGTCAAAATTTTGGCTTTTAAAACCCCCTAGAAGGCACAATGCTTTACAGATTTTACAAAATTTGCTGAAATTGTTAATTATCACCCGAGGTCACAGATTTTGATGAATTTTGTGGAAATTGTTTGTTATCACCCAAGAGTGAACCTTTTTAATATAATCTGAAAAACATTTAATCAGTTATTGCCTTGTTGTTAAGTTTAATTCTTAACAGATTTAAATGAAACTTAGGAATATTGTATACTTATCACCCTAGAAAAGAAGTATAAGATTGAAGGTTGGATATTTCATTTTTATTCATAATCAATGCTGCCAGTGGGCGTATATTACCTTGCCAGGCAAGCTATCTTTTGAGTTATTGCTCAATTTATTATTCAAATCCAATGCTGCAAGTGGTCGTATGTTACCTTGCCTGCGCAAGCTATCTTTTAAAATTATAAAATTGCTGTGGTTGGGCTCAAAGATGCTTGTGTGCCTCTGGCTTAAGTCTCCATTACTATCTTTGCAATATTTATAATTTCAGTAATTTGCCATTAGAGAGCGAAAGTATGAAGAAATTGAAACCGTTTGTGGAGTTTAAAGAGTGAAAGTAGGAAAAGAAATATTCAAAAGCTTTTCACACAATATCATGAGGTGCTAATAAAACAAATTATATCTCTTATATTGAGTAACAAAGATTCCCAGAGAAACACTATTAGTATCTAATCTTCCACAGGAATTAACTATAAATATAAACATTATGTGACAATATTGACCAGAAATTAAATTGTAATATTCAATGGTTACAGTGTATAATGGGAAATAAATGTAAGTGTAAGATATCAAGAGAATCAGTGTAATTACAGAAAGTAGTTCTTTCTTTATAATAAAATGATACTGTTCAAGAGTTTTTTTTATTTTCAATATGAGAAATATATATTTCTTTTGTTATATCTGTCAGATAAGGATCAATTTTTTTATTTGCCGACAAATTTTTTGGGGCTATATTGTAATCGCCCCGACAGTCCGTTCAAATTTGTTTTTCCTCACACAACAGGCTACAATTCTATATTGATTCTTTTGATTTTTTTTGTGGGTCAGTATCATTATAAAGATGATCCCTATTGTTTTTTGTGATGATCTGATAATTTTGCACCGAAATGTTGTTTCACTTATTGAAATATTGTTTTCGCCCATTACATAAGTTGCTCTTGCTCACCCTACAGGCTACTATTCTGTATGGATTCTTTTAATTTTTATACGCCCACATGAAATGGGGGGCGTATATTGTCGTCACCCACATCCGTCCGTCCGTCCGTCCGTCCGTCGGTCCGTCCGTCCACAATTGCTTGTAAACACTCTACACGGTGTAATTCTTGACGGATTTAGATGAAACTTAATATGAGTGTTTATGATCACGCAAGGATGAACCCTATTGAAAATCAGCGAAATCGGAAAAACATTAGTATGAGTTTGTGCCCTTGTTCTTGAATGGCTCGTAAACACTCTACAACGTGCAATTCTTGACCGATTTTGATGAAACTTGGTGTGAGAGTATGTTATAACTCAAGGATAAACCCTATCGAAAATCAGCGAAATCGAAAAACATTTAGTATGAGTTATTGCCCTTGTTCTTGAAAACGCGTTCAATTTTAGCTTGTAAACACTCTTGAGAGAACAATTTTTAATGGATTTTAATGAAACTTGGCCTGAGTAATTGTTATCACCCAAGGATGAAGCCCATTGGAAACCAGTCAAATCGAAAAAAAATTAATATCAGTTATTGCCCTTGTTTTTGAAAACGCGTTCAATTTTTAGCTTGTAAACACTCTACAAAGCACAGTTATTGACCGATTTTGACGAAACTTGCTGAAATTGTTTAATATCACCCAAGAATGAACCCTTTTGAAAATAGCACATATCGAAATATATTTAATAGGAATTATTGCCCTTGTTCTATAAAATGTGTTGGATTTTTGCCTTGTAAACACTCTACAAGTCACAATTCTTGAGCGATTTTGACATAACTTGGCATGAGTATTTGTAATCACCTAAGGATGAACCCTATTGAAATTCAGTTAAATCGAAAAATATTTAGTATCAGTTATTGCCCTTGTGTTTGAAAACGCGTTCAATTTTAGCTTGTAAACACTCTAGAAAGAACAATTCTTAATGGATTTTGATAAAACTTGGCTTGAGTATTTGTTTTTACCCAAGGATGAACCCTATTATAAATCAAATAAATAGAAATATTTAGTGTCAGTTATAGCCCTTGTTCTTGAAAACACGTGTAACTTGGCTGTGTTATTTGTTGTCTCCCAAGGATGAACCCTATTGAAAATCGAAAAATATTTAGTACAAGTTATTGACCTTGTTTTTGAAAACGCGTTAACTCGTAAACACTCTAGAAAGAACAATTTTGAATTGATTTTGATGAAACTTGGCTTTAGTATTTGTTTTCTCACAAGGATAAACCCAACTTTTGGCTTGTGAACACTCTAAAAATTCCTTTTTGACAAAACTCGCTGAAATTGTTTAATATCAACCAAGGATGAGCCTTATTAAGAATTAAAAATATCAAAATATTATTAAGGGTGAACCCTATTGCAAATCATAAAAATACCGAAAAATATTTAATGAGTTGTTATTAGGTACAATTCTTGACGGTTTTTAATGAAACTAGATACCCTAGAAAAAAATAGGTTGGAAGGTTGAATATTTCATTCCACTTAGTGTAACCTTACTGAAAAGTTTTTATTTGAAATAAATGCTGCCAGTGGGCGTATATTACCTTGCCTGGCAAGCTATCTTTATAGTGTGGATCAGTGTTATAATGAAGAATATCCCTATCGATTTTCATGATGATCCAGTGATTTTTCTCCGATTTATTGTGTCTGACTTTTTTTTCCCATTTGCTGTATGGTGCAACTCGTGCTCACTCTACTGGCAACAGTTTTCTATGGATTCTTTTGATTTTGTAGGTTATTGTCATTATGTAGATGATTTTATAATGATCTGATAATTTTTCACTGAAATATTGTGTCCCACTTATGTTTGCGTTTTCATAGTGCAACTCTGTTCACTCTGGTCGCTCGTAAACACTCTAGAGGGCACAATTCTTAACGGATTTTGATGAAACTTGATACGAATGTTTATGATCACGCAAAAATGAACCCTATTGAAAATCAGCTAAATCGGAAAAAATCTAGTACGAGTTCTTGCCCTTGTTCTTGAATGGCTCGTAAACAGTCTATAATGTGCAATTTTTGATGGATTTTGATGAAACTTACTTGGTGCGAGAGTTTGTTATAACTCATAAGGGATAAACCCTATTGAAAATCAGCGAAATCGAAAAATATTTTAAATGGGTTATAACTCTTGTTCTTGAAAATGCGTGCAATTTTAGCTTGTAAGCACTCTTGAAAGAATAATTCTTAATGGATTTTGATGAAACCTGGCTTGATTTGTTATCACGCAATGATAACCCTTGTTAGTTTAATAAGAAAATAAAAGATATCAAAATATGTCTAATATTAATTATTGCCGTTGTTTTTTAAAACGCGTTCAAATTTTGGCTTGTAAACACTTTACAAGGCACAATTCTTGACCGATTTTGACAAAACTTGCTGAAATTGAAAGGATGAACCCTATTGAAAATCAAAAATATCCAAATATATTTGATATGAATTATTGCCCTTGTTCTTTAAAATTTTTGCCTTGCAAACACTCTAGTAGTAATAGAACTTACAGATATCCGGCACCCCTCCGCTTCGCTCCGCTCCGCTCCGAGCTACCGGATATCTGTAAGTTCTATTACTACTATTTGCCCACCCGCCCTCCCTTTAAATAACCAAAAAATGTCTTAAATAAACATTCACTTTAAACTTCATGATATATTATAACTAAATTCGTCTGCTAAATTATTAAAATTGTTTAATCAATATTCTCTTTAACATTCTAGAATATTCTCGAACTTTATTAACTGCGTCGTAATAGTTCACATCTGTTACTTGCCAACTCATTTTGAAGCCGGCCGTGTTAATGTACAGTTCAGTTTCTGTTTTACTCTCGGTTTAAAATTCTTTGGACAAGAGATTAACAGAATTATATCCAATTAAGGTATGTAATCTCTAAATCTAATATTAACAGTTTAATTATATCAAATTTTCGTTAGTTTGTCAATTCTCAAATTAAAATGAATGGTTTCAGAAATCTAACAATGTTTCAAAATAATTCTGAAGAAGTAACGTTCTGGAAACTAATGAGATTTGAAAATATTTATCAATCTTATCTAAAACAGTTCTAAGATTCTGTTTAGAAAGGTGAGTGTGTAAAATATTTAATAATAAATTCTCCATTTCATGTTTCAGGTTACGTGGCAAGTATTCCACCAGATGTTATGAATAATCAATAATACAGTATTGACTGTGTAATGTACCATGTGATCTTATTAACATAGAAAAGGAATATCATTCCTCTGAGACTGCGCATTGGAGTATTGACGTAATAAAGGAATATCATTCCTCTGAGACTGCGCAGTTGACTAGTAACTGAATATCAACATCCGTAACTAAGGACCGGTACTACAGGAGCGGTTTCGATCATGCGCAGTTGAGAAAACAATTAATAACTATTTATGATAATGTTGTATTGATTATGAACCTTTGAATTTATTTATACTTGTAATAAAATTCTTTTGTTGTATTTCTTTTATCAAATCTACTATATTAAAAATATGGGATTGATTTTAAAGCATGAAAAGGAAAAGTTCAATTACACTGGAGATGGTTTCTTCTCTGGATTGATGTCCCTTATACCAAAGGTTACATCCTTTGTAACTAAAAACAAAGACCTTATATCCTCGGGGGCAAAAGCGATTTCATCAGTCGGGCAGGCAGCGAGTTCAATTAGCAAATCTGTCCAACAAAAAAATGAATTAGATGAATTGCGCAAAATAAGAGAACTTAGACAAAAAGCGAAACAAGGCCAAGGATTTAAGGTGTTGGGATAAAACCTAAATCCTCTTATTAAAAATGGCAAAACTCGATCCGATCTTTCAACTTTATGAACCAATAGAATATACATTCAATAAGAAAAAAGAAGACTACATTATTATATCTCCAACTGTTGGGTCCAAATCTCAGATTAATGACGGAGGTAGAGTCACATTTGAAATCAATTCGTTGTCCAATTGGTTACTTCTTTCCGATGCTTACTTCCGCTGTGATTTCAAAATCAAAGATGGCGCCCTAAATCAAAATCGATTTCCCCAACAGATGGTAACATTGGAGAACAATTTCTTCCCCTCTTTATTTAGCGAAATGGTTTTAGAAGCCGGTTCAAATATAATTGAAACAATCAAACACCCAGATGAGTTTGACACAATGCTTAAAACTCTTTTGTATCCAAAAAATTATACAACGGCATCGGGTTGGATGCCAGATACGGGAGATGGGGAAATACAATCTCAACAAGAAAATGTAGCAGCAGACGCCAACCAGGCAGCAGTTAGAGCTAGTGTTAACAATTTGATCAATATAACCAAATTTCAAAATAACGAAGGTTATAAACAGAGGGTTGTATTTTACAATAAACCTATTGATAGAAATAGCTGGGGTTCGTACATAAACTGGAATTTATATCCCCTCTTTGGATTACTTGAGCACAGGAAAGTTTACATTGGTTTACCCTTCAAAATCCACCTTCAAAGATTAATAAATAACGATAGAATATTTTTTGGAGAAAACAATTCAAATGCTAAATTAGAAATAACCGATATCCAATTATACGTGCCAGTAATAACCCCAACAATCGAAGTAGAAACAAGACTTCTTAGTAGTTTGAAAAAAGATATTGAAATAGCATTTTTAAGAAGAAATACGATTGGATCGATAACAATCACAGGGGAGAATTTCACATGGCAAGTGACAAATACCACAAAACCAGCGAGATATTTAATACTTGGTTTCAAAAATCTTCCAGATTCACAAACAAACAACAACAACCTTTTTAAAGTAACTGGTGACAACTTTGGAGATCCTAAAATAAAAAGGGTTCAAGTAAGATTAAACAATGAAAATTATCCAAATCAACCCTTAAAAATAAATCCTGATACGAAGGACTTTAATGAGTTGTATAGAAACTATAAGCTCATGAGCGAATTATTTGGAAATGTACCACAGTTTAATTATTTCGATTTTATTTTGAATTATCCTATATTTTGTTTTGATCTCTCTGCTCATAAAGAAGATTTGTTTAAAACAGGAGTACAGTTATCTGTATACATTGAAAAAACAGCAGGAGATATGGTAGGGTATTGTCTCTTGTTAGAGGAATCTCGTCATATCATAAATATAATGGATAGAAAGATGAATAGAATTGAATAAATTTCTAACTTTAAAAATGAAACCAGAAGTTTTAGTCGCTAAAATATTAGAATCAATCGAAAAAGGGAAACCGAAAACAATTACTTATAATGGTATAAAGATACATATTTCACAATCGGTGATTAACAAACTAAAAAATCATAAAGTACTGGACAATATTAATTATAATGAAATAGACAAGCAAGCTAAAGAAGGTGGGTTTCTATTTCTTCTCCCATTAATTTTCGGAGGATTAGCAGCTGCAGGTGCTGTTGCCGGTGGGGCAAGTGGTATAGCTTCGGCGGTAAATAAGAAAAAAGCAGAAGAAGCTGAAGCCAGAGAAAAACGTAGACATAATTTAGAAATGGAAAAATTAGCCAGGGGTTCTGGGATCAAGGATATCTTAGCAAGCGTTAAACAATTCAATCACGCAACCAAGAAAACAGTAAAAGAAGGTTTGTCTAAGTTAATTGATCAAATCGATACGGGTGAAACTGAGATTAAAAAAGAAGGAGAGGGATTAATACTTAATCACATTCGCAGTGGCGATAGTAGTATATGAGCTTATAGATATCCGGCACCTCTCCGCTTCGCTCCGCTCCGCTCCGAGCTACCGGATATCTATAAGCTCATATACTACTATTTGCCCACCCGCCCTCCCTTTAAATAACTAAAAAATGTCTTAAATAAACATTCACTTTAAACTTCATGATATATTATAACTAAATTCGTCTGCTAAATTATTAAAATTGTTTAATCAATATTCTCTTTAACATTCTAGAATATTCTCGAACTTTATTAACTGCGTCGTAATAGATCACACCTGTTACTTGCCAACTCATTTTGAAGCCGGCCGTATTACTGTACAGTTTAGTTTCTGTTTACTCTAGGT